>OY992876.1:233132384-233424641 GCA_963921405.1 Cepaea hortensis
TTCTGTGGGTGTCTTTTTAACTAATTAAGTGCCATGGGCTGATAAATCGTCTTATTCGAACTTCCCGTGTCGGCCGTGGGCTTAAATCAAACTATAGTTAATATATAATACAGTAGTTTTCCCTATGCAACCCCCTTTAATTTGATATGTAATACGACATGTCTGCTACCATATCAACAACTTTTAAGTCATAACTGTAACACAAACCTACTTCCCATTTTTCGCCATCCATTGTTGCTTGGTCCAAACCTACTTTTTGTTTGGCAATGAATGTGTTAACCTGGCCTAAACTTCAGTCACTGAAACAATATACATGTTCATACATTGTCTCTTTGGACAGATCACAGCGGTTACCAAGGTAACCAATGAACACGCCCAATTTCCGGAAGTGTCCGGAGGCTACGGCTCCGCAGAAGAACACCTTTTCAGAACCAAGCCCAGAAAGGCAGAAATCTATCGCGACAGATGCTTCAATGGAGATGATCGCCTGCGTCCAAGGAATACGTTTGCCTCTAGTAAATCGTATACTGCGACGACAAACGGGTCCAATACGACATACAGTGATTACCAGTCGGAATATGCTAGTGATAAAACTAACTCCTACCCGCTTCTACCAGATTACAACAATAGTTATGACACAACCCGCAACCCACCTCTGACAAATAACCGTTTTTCTGAACCAACCCCCAAGTCATTTCGGACAGACAACCATAATTACGACAATACCTCTAACCCACACGATACAGATAACCCTAATAACAACACTTCCCCCAACTCACTTCAAACAGATAACATTAATTACGACACTACCACCAACCCATTTCAGAAAGATAACCCTATTTATGACACCTCATCCAACTCAGTTCAATCAGGAAAATCTAATTACGACACTACCCACATCCCACTTCAGAAAAATAACCTTATTTACGACATTACCTACAGCCCACTTCAGAAAGATAATCCTAGTTTCGACACTGCCGACAACCTACTTCAAAAAGATAACCCTGGTCACAAAATTACACCCAACGCTGTTCAGAAAGACAACACTAGTGATAACAATATACCCAATCCACTTCAGACAGATAATAAAATCTACAACATTACCCACAACCCACTACATAAAGATCACCATAATAACACTACTCCCAAATATCTTCAGTCAGAGAACCATAATTACGACCTAACTCCCAACACATTTCAGGACAATAACATTAGTAACAACACAGCCTTCAACCCACTTCTAGCAGATAACATTAGTAATAACACCGAGCATAACCCACTTCACAATGGTAACAACAGCTACAACACTACCCCGTTACCGCTTCACACAAATAATCTCAGTACCAACACTACTACAAACCCACTTCATAAAGATAACATTCATTATGATACTATTTTCAAGGCACTTCGGAAAGATAACCCTAGTTATAAAACTACCCCAAGCGCACTTCAGGAAGATAACACTAACGATACTACCTACAACCCACTTGAGATAGATTACCCTAATCATGACCTAGTTTCACACCCACTTCAAACAGATCACCTTAGTTACGAAACCAACCATAACTCACATCATACCACAGACAACCCAGAATATGAAACTCCTCGCAACCCACCTACATCAGACTACCCATTGATTGACATACCCCACGACTCTCTACATATAAATCACCCCGAAAAAGACACCATCCAAAACCCATTGGAGACAATTCACCTTAATTACAGCATTACCTCCGACCCACAAGAAACACATTACCCTAAAAACGACATTACCTCTGACCAACAAAGGTCAAACCGCATCACAGATAACGTCATGGATTTAGTACCTGGAAATTACCACCAAGTTACGAGTGATACGATTAATGAGGTGTTACCTACATCTGTACCTGTAAAGGTAAGAGCGAGGATATATATCTAACTATCCATCCATCCATCCATCCATCTACCCATCCATCCATCCATCCATCCATCCATCCATATATCTATCTATCTATCTATCTATCTATCTATCTGTACTCGGCTCGCGATGATGGTGGAATTCTGCAAGAGGGCGTCTGATTGGTCTGGAGCTCTGGGGTCCGAACGACCAAATATTGGTTGTATAAATTATTGAGGAAAATAATAATACAGAATATTATGTGTATATATATTAGTGGCTATGAGTGATTAAAGTAAACACATTTGGATTGCAGTCAATGAAAGACAAGGCACATTACAATATAGTTAAGTATTCAATATAGTATAGGAATTTGTTGTTCAGCAGTAAGTGAAGTCTGGCATCACATCTGTTAACAGGAGGCAGTAATATTTGTGTAGGTGCATCAAGTTATTGGTGGAATCAGTGACTGAGATTCTGCCTTAAGTTAAGCATAGCGGTTGTCGCACGGGGGAGAGAATGTGATTTAATGCTACGTACCGCCTTTCGCAAAGATATTTATATGCACTTGCTATGTGTCTAGTCGCAAGGAATATTACACTAATGGTGTTGGCCTCAATCAGTGCTTGCTGGTTATTAATTTGAAATAATATTAGGAATAATATTAATGGCAACAATATATATTATAATTGTTTTTTAAAACAAAAGAGATGCATAAGGTCACATGGAAACATCCAAGATCCGGCCATTGGCACCAGCTGGACTTCATCATCACACGGAGACAACATCTGAACCATATATCATTGACTCGTAGTTACCACAGTGCTGACTGTGATACGGATCATTCCTTGGTTGTTGCAAGGGTTAGACTGAGACCAAAGAGAATCTACACAGCTAAACACAAATCTAGCCCCAGGATTAATATTATTAACACTCATGATCCTGAAAAGTGCTTTCAGTTTCAACAGCAACTTGAAGACGCTTTCACTGATACACCAGAAAATTGTACAGTAAATGAAAAGTGGGGTCAAATTAAGGAAACTCTTTGTAAAACTGCCGTAAGGGTTTACGGCACTGTGGATCATAAGAGGCAGGACTGGTTTGCGGCCAACAGCGAGACTCTGCAGCCCTTGATTGATAAGAAGAAGAAAGCTCTCTTAAGAAACAAGGAAAGACCAACGCGTAACACTCTGAGTGAGCTAAGGCAAGCTAGGAAGGATGTGCAAAAGGCTGCCAGGCAGTGTGCAAATGATTATTGGATCAAGTTATGTGAGTCCATTCAAATCGCAAGTGATAAGGGAGACATAAGAAGCATGTATGAAGGAATAAAGAAAGCCTGTGGTCCAGTGATCAAAAGAAGTGCACCATTGAAAACCTTGACTGGAGAAGTCATCACTGATAAGAAACAGCAGATGGACAGATGGGTAGAGCACTATTTGGAGCTTTACTCAAGTGAGACCAAACTAGCGGATAATGCCCTCAACGCCATAGAGGCTCTACCAACTCTTGACCACCTGGACACACTTCCCACCATAACAGAAGTTAAGTGTGCTATAAATGAACTTGCATCTGGCAAGGCTCCAGGTAAGGATGGGATTCCAATAGAGGTTATCAGGAGTGGGCAAGACACGCTCACTATACAGATCCACCAGCTAATAGAGCTATGCTGGCGTGAAGGACAAGTCCCACAGGATTTCAAAGATTCAAGCATCATAACACTGTACAAGAACAAGGGCGATCGGAGCGACTGCAACAACTATAGGGGTATCTCACTTCTGTGTATTGTTGGAAAAGTATTTGCCAGAATTGTTCTGCGCAGACTTCAAGTCCTAGGAGATCAAGTCTACCCCGAATCACAGTGTGGCTTTCGACAGAACCGGTCTACCACTGATATGATATTCTCATTGCGACAAATGCAAGAAAAATGCCGTGAACAGAATCAACCACTGTTTATTGCCTTCATCGACCTCACAAAGGCATTTGATTTGGTCAGTCGTGAGGGTCTGTTCAAGGCACTAAAGAAGATTGGCTGCCCACCAACTCTTCTGTCCATTGTGGAATCGTTCCACACAGGCATGAAGGGTAAAATCAAGTTTGATGGTGCAACTTCTGAAGAATTTGAAATCAAGAGTGGAGTTAAGCAAGGTTGTGTACTAGCTCCCACCCTCTTTGGAATATACTTTTCACTTCTACTGAAATATGCATTTCGTGATCAGGATGGTGGTATATACATTCACTCACGCTCAGATGGCGGCCTCTACAATGCTCAGAGATTGAAGGCTAAGACCAAAATTAGGAGGGTACTGATCAGAGAGTTGCTTTTTGCAGATGATGCTGCAGTTACGACCCACTCTGAGGAAGAATTGCAATGTCTACTATCTGCATTCTCCAATGCTTGTTCTGAATTTGGTTTAACAATTAGCAAAAAGAAGACACAGATTATGTCACAAGGTGCACACGGGGTACCATCAATCTTTATTGACGACGCCGAACTAGAGATAGTAGACCATTTTACATATCTAGGATCAGTGGTAAATAGCAAATTATCCCTAGATCAGGAAATCAACATCCGGATTGGTAAGGCAGCAACAACAATGAACAGGTTAAGAAAAGGAGTCTGGGAGAACAGGAAGCTTACTGCCAAAACAAAAGTCCTTGTCTATCAAGCCTGTGTCCTTAGTACTCTTCTCTATGGCAGTGAAACCTGGACAACTTACTCACACCAAGAGAACAATTTAAACAGCTTTCATATGCGGTGTCTGCGAAGAATTCTTGGTATTAAGTGGCAAGACAAAATCACAAATACTGAAGTATTGGAAAGATCAGGTTGTGTGACAGTTTATTCCATGCTCAGTCTTCGTAGACTTAGATGGATAGGACATCTTAGGAGGATGGATGATGGTAGAATACCAAAGGATATCTTTTTTGGTGAATTACAGATGGGTAAGAGATCTCAGGGTCGGCCTCTACTACGATACAAAGATGTGTGTAAGCGGGACATGATTGATACAGGAATTGATAATGCACATTGGGAGCAAGTCGCCGCTGAACGTGTTGCATGGAGGGCAAATATCAGAAATGGAATAAAGTCAAAGGAGAAAATTATTGCAGAAAAGTCACACACCAAGCGTTTGAGACGTAAGATGGTGCATGATGGTGGAAATGACCACGTGTTCACATGCACCCACTGTGAACGGACATTTACAGCGCAAATTGGCCTTATCAGTCACACTCGCTACCGCCATAGTTAAAAGTTATTATGCCTTTTTAAAGCACAAACTATCGTCTGTCAAGACGGCAAGGTGCCAATGAGATGAGATGTTTCAGGCATTATTATATCAGGTACAACTGATTTAATGAGGTCAGCTTGATCATGATATATGATACAGATAATGTAGATGAGTGATTTGGTGTCCCTGAAGCTTTGGGAAAATAAAATTTAACAGGCTAGTACAGGGAGATGTTAGCAATCAGGTATGACATGCATGGACAGAGCAATTACTGTTATAAATGAGGCTATGGTAGTTGTCATCAATGACTGGGTGTAGTGATGTAGGTACCGGATTAAGAACTACATGGATGGGCATTGTCTTATGAGTATCACATGATGATGACTATGGTTGTGATGGTGGCTATGATGGTAGCGGTCATGTGATGATGATGGTAGCCATGATGAGGATGATGATTATTATATCCGCCAGGGGCTGGGGTGGCCTGTAGTAATCAAGGTGGATGTATGTAGACTACACTGTGGCTTTGGCCACAATCAGGGTTATGGTGTGGGATTGAGGGTGTCTGGTGAATGTGTAGAAAACCTTGGAGGCTGTTGAATAGGTGCTCCCTGTCGTTTATATTTTATGTGGGGCACATCCTATAACCTGTTCATATCATTGTTGTCCAGTGGAAGCATCATGTGGTTGATGTGAATTTACAGTCCATGTCTATGTTTGTGCCACAAAGACATTGTTTACATACACCAGTGTTGTAGTGGTTGTCCTATGAAGTCCATGTGTTGATGCAAATAATGAGTCTTTGATGATTATTAATTAGATGTTGTGTTCGTCTACAATGTCTGATGTATGTTGGCCAGGTCAGTGTTGAGATGTTTGCTCGTGATGTAAGTGGATCTAATGAATGTGTCAGGGTGTTGCGTCTTATGTCTATTCGTCACAAGTACAAGAGTGTCTGTCTTACGTAGAGAGACTGGGTGTTGTTGTTGTCTTGTTGGGCCATCATGTTGAGATGTTTGACTTGTCTTTGCCTAATATTTTTGTTGGTTTTTATTTTATCTACAGGAAAAGCCAGAATTCTAGTTTTAGATTTTAGATTTTCCTGGTTTTTTTTTGGTGGACTAGAAGTTTTTGTTAAATTAGTTTTTGGTGGACTAGAAGTTTTTGTTCAATTAGTTTTTGGTGGACTAGAAGTTTTTGATAAATTAGTTTTTGGTGGACTAGAAGTTTTTGTTAAATTAGTTCTAGTGGATTAGTTGTTGGTGGATTAGTGTTTGGTGGATTAGTGTTTGGTAGATTTGGAGTTTTTACTGGATTAGAAGTTTTTGCTACACTTAGGAATTTTATCTGTTGGGTTAGTGTTTTTGCTGTTTGGCATTTGCTGTACCCTAACTTCCTTGTTGATGCTACATGTCTGTATATTATTGTGAAGTTCAGAAGTTTAATAAACAAATGATGCTTGTGGTACTCTTACTTTGTCGTTTAGTTGATAGACTCTAGTGTTATAGTCATTGGTGTTAGAACAGCCCTCGGAGTAATTCTTTGTCTGGGATTGGAGAATATTGTTCTAATCCCCTGTCGGCCCACCCTGGACCTTCTTAAACCTTAATTCTTTTCTATTCTTGTTAACCGAGGACGGTGAGAGGTTCTTTCTCTTTATTCATTTTCTTCTTTGGCCCTACGCAGTCAGGGTTGCGCTCTTCTCCTCACATCACCGTAGCAGAAGTAAGTGGTCCTTGCTTCCTGTTTTTACCTCTGTTTCAAGTGGCGAGTCTGCCAGGATCTCCCGTAGACTCTTCTTCTCTCCATATATCTTTAGCAAGGCCTGCAGCATGGCCTCGGGATCTTCCTCAGAAGCATGGAGTTCCAACTCCCTCCTGACAGGACTGGTTATGCTGTCGAAAATAACATCCACCTTATCGACAGTCTCTAACATGCCAGCCCTCCAAGCTGACCTCACCTCCCTGACGTACTCTTCTACCGATGGCCCACCTTTCTCCCCAAAACACCGAACAGGCTTTCTGGTTGGTACTACAACGTACCTCAAAGCCTCAGTGAGCTCGCGTGGTGGAGCGTCCACTGGGCGGGGATCTTCGGTTCCCATCGTAGAAACTGGCGGAGACTCATCTACTTCAACTCTCACTGCCGCACGAGTACTTCTGGTCTCCATCTTAAGGACAAGATACTATGCTACGGGTGGTTCTGCAATGGAGCCTAACTAGCTAACCTGGGTTTTGCTATCTCTAGAGGACTACTACCAACTATACCAAAAATGAACCGACAAAGGAACGAACTAAAGACCTCAACTAAAACACTCACTTGGTACCAAAACAATCCTACCAGAATAATTCTAAGGCTGTCACTATATACTTGCTTCAACACTGAACATTTGAAACAAAATGTATTCAAAAATAACATCATCTATCTCTTCTAAGACGGATTCTATCTGATCGCCTCACATTCAAGTCTCCTGGCTCAAACATGTACCAGTCACTTCTTGGTGGTCTATCCCGTGGTTCCTCAACCTCTGCCATGACAGGCAATTCTGGTAGTTTTATCGTCGCCTCCGGTACCTCAATTACCGCATCTTTCTCACACCGCTTTAACTCGTGTCCTGCTGCTCTAATGTCAGGTCCATTCTCTCCCACTCTTCTAATAACATATGGGCCTCCTGATGCTTTTGGGACCTGTACCACTGTATATTTATCTACAGACCACTGGTCTTTAATCTTGCACCTTTCTGTATAGTGGACTCTCTTCCTAACTACTTCTCCTATGGTTAGCAATTTAGGGGATGATGTCTTGTCACATCTCTCTTTCCTTACAGCAGCTAACTTTCTTAACTGTTCGCCTGCCCTAACTTCCTTGTTGATGCTACATGTCTGTATATTATTGTGAAGTTCAGAAGTTTAATAAACAAATGATGCTTGTGGTACTCTTACTTTGTCGTTTAGTTGATAGACTCTAGTGTTATAGTCATTGGTGTTAGAACAGCCCTCGGAGTAATTCTTTGTCTGGGATTGGAGAATATTGTTCTAATCCCCTGTCGGCCCACCCTGGACCTTCTTAAACCTTAATTCTTTTCTATTCTTGTTAACCGATGACGGTGAGAGGTTCTTTCTCTTTATTCATTTTCTTCTTTGGCCCTACGCAGTCAGGGTTGCGCTCTTCTCCTCACATCACCGTAGCAGAAGTAAGTGGTCCTTGCTTCCTGTTTTTACCTCTGTTTCATATCTATCTATCTATCTATCTATAATCCATCCATCCATCCGTCTGACTTGACCATTCGTCACTCGATGTGATCACTATCAGCCCGACCACCTTTACTTCTCGCATTCTAATTGAGTGTTATGATGATAATAATATAGATGATCATGGTGATAATATAGCTGATGATGGTGATAATATAGATGATGATGGTGATAATATTAATATAGATAATGATGGTGATAATATAGATGACGATGGTGATAATATAGATGATGATGGTAATAATATAGATGATGATGATGACAAATATGATGATGGTGATAATATAGATGATAATAGTGATAATATAGATGATGATGGTGATAATATAGATGATGATGATATTATAGATGATGATGGTAATAATATAGATGATGATTGTGATAATATAGATGATGATGATGATGATGATATAGATGATGATGGTAATAATATAGATGATGATGGTTATAATATAGATGATGATGATGATAATATAGATGATGATGGTGATAATATAGATGATGATGGTGATAATATAGGTGATGATGATGATGATGATAATATAGATGATGATGGTGATAATATAGATGATGATGGTGATAATATTGATGATGATGGTGATAATATAGATGATGATGGTAATCTTATAGATGATGATGGTGAAATATAGATGATGATAGTGATAATATAGATGATGATGGTGATAATATATATGATTCTGGTGATAATATAGATGATGATGGCAATAGATGATGGCACTCAGATTATAGTATGAAAACTATCGAAGGCGATCTGCTTAGCAGATCGCCCGTAGCTGTGTATCGTACGTGGTATGCTCGATTGTAAATTACGTTTGTAACTCCTACGTTACAGCGTTGTCATGATGATGATGATGATTCTGGTAATAAATATATTGACGACAACGCATCTCGACTAAATCCAACAACCTGTCACTTCCCCAGACGCAGACGCCAATTATCATCTGTAACTCGTACATTCAACCAGTTTCTGACAACTCTCCCAGCTCTAAGTACATTTTCCGAAACGCCGGTTTCGGAAGCAGGCCATACTACAACAACGAGCAATGCTCCGTGGAATTCCGGACCGCCTCCACAGCTCGGCTTTTTACCATCAAGTTCATGTGAGTATCTTCAGATCGGCTCCACTGGGTTGTCAAGAACCATCTGCGTCCCAGTGTGACACACTCATTAGTTCCCCCACTCTCCTGTAGTAGACCAGGCAAGGAAATTCGCAGCTCAGTCTTCGCAAATCTGTTCTGCCTACGGGAATCACACTGTGCTCTTTAAATACCCGAACATGATATAATTAATTCTTGAGGCCGGGGAGGTTTTCGCTTTCTTTAATTTTAATGGGTCAGAGACAACTTAGTTCGAAAAAGAAAACAAAGAAAAAACACACATACACGAGCGCACGCACGCACTCGCGCGCACGCACAATAGCTGCGAAGCTTGGCGGGGGAGAACAAAATATAAACACGGGGCAACAAACAATATGTTGCACGATTTATTGCCATGCATATTTCGCCGCATCTCGTTAGGTGGGTAGTTTAAATAGTTAGTTGCATGTCCTTTACAGGACATCGCAGTCAACACCAGCATTTTTTGCTGTTGTTATCACTTGTCAAGTTTACGTTCAGTAATTTGCCATTCATACAATTTCGTTTAAAAAAATGCAAGGCAGTCTGCTGCCAAATCGCCGGCAGCTGTGTTTCGGACACGGGTATGTGGGATTACTAACTGCGTCCGTAATTATTTCGCCACGGAGCCGGTTAGGTGCGTGGTGCACAGTTATTTAGCATGTAAAGTAAATAAATGAAATATGCCAGACAAGAAATCGTGTATTCTTGTCTTTATTATGTTTAAATTCACTAAGGGAATACTGGCAACTTGCCGCCTTGACAGGCAATAGTTTGTTACATTGTGCTTCAAATTTAGCACAAAGACTGGGCTGAATTGTAGCGACCATATGTTGACCAAGCAGCATGGTCCCATTCTCGGCCTGCCTAGTTTACTCCAGAGGAAAGGTAACACCAATACACCTGGAACAAGACAAGAGACCATGTGTTGCCCATGCAGCATGATTCTTCTCTCGGCCTGTTTAGTTTACTCCAAAGGAAAGGTAACACCAACACACCTGGAACAAGACAAGCTACAGAAGCTGCTGGATCTGCAAAACAATTCTCTAACTGTCCGCCTATCGGAGCTTGGATCATTGACCAGTTGCCGGCCAAGGCTTTGAGCCTAGTCTGCACTGCTGCGGCATTTAAATGCAACCTAAAGACTAAGGGAAGACATTGTTATAATGGGGGTTTTTGGAGGGGGTGGGGAGGGGTCCTCTTTTGTATATTATAACACAGTGGCCTGCAGGGGACATGCAATATTTTAGAGATCGACAGGGCTGAAAGGTGTAACCCGGTCGAGCTGAAACTTTCTCTGGTGGCAGTGAGTTCGTTCCACACACCGGTCATGTGGACTTAACCGTTGACTTCTCGTTCAGAAAGCAATGGCAAACTACTGAACGTAATATTGCCTCATCATCAATTAAGTGCCCTGCTGGCTGGCGTAGGCGTTCCTGTCTCTCCTCAGATCTCGGTCATTGGTGTTCATGATCAACTCTGCTGATGGTATTCCTCCATGCCACCGTCTCAGTCCGTCCAGGATCATTTCTATTGGTCTGCCTCTGCCTCTTTTCCCCTCGATCTTCACAGTTGTCACGATGTTCTCCAATGCCTCTCTTCTCATCACATGACCAAAGAAAACTATTTGTCTCTTTCTTATTGTTGGTTATTGAATGTTCTAATTTCATTAGCCGCAATCAGGCAATCGTCATTAGTTACTCTTACATTGTCTAGCCAATCATAAACATTCAAAAGTGGTAGTGGTGACTTAACGTCCCCCAAATTACACGCGACCTTTTAACAATATTGTCAACCCAATGCCCATAGAGAGTCAGAGACAGTAAATAAACTGATCCCCAACATGGCGGATAGGCATTGAACCAATAAAGCCTCTGGAGTGTTTATGACTGTGGCTAAGGTTTGCATTCGCATTTTCCTGATGTTACACTGGTAGTGCATGGTTCCGTCGCCCTACTACTGAGGTGAGTGCGTGGCGCGACTCTGTGAGCTGTAAAATTCGTGTGGAATGCTTTTACTACATCTGTCCGCTGTTGTTTGTACAGTGAACTGCATGTTCGGAACAATGGTGGTCGGCTGTCGCTGAACAGACTGGTTTGCCTTTTCGGTTCACGAGTGCATTTTTCAGGAGATTTGTGGGAGTCGTCGCTTTGTGCGGCGCTTTCGATGGGTCAGCTTGCGGAAAGAGACCGAGCAATGTGGGATAAAAGCATCTTCAATGAAGTCTTTCTGGTGACTGCGAATTCCATCGACGATGAACTGTATTTTTCGTAGAGGATTTTTGTGTTGGTATTCTGGCGGCGCCATTATGCACAATGTACCTGTGCGGGCTGTTGGCTTGCCGAGACTCCTGTCTGTTCCACTTTTCACACTGGGCAGTGAGGAGTATTTTGTGTGATATTCGCTGGCACAGGAACGGAGCATAATGGGGACGATCCGTTGCCGTTAAGTTGGAACCGCGACTAACTAACTAACTAAATAATCATTGACCGTGGCTCGCGACCTTTTAAAAATATTGTCAACAGATTTCAACCCAATGCCCACAGAGAGTCATATACAGTAAATACACCTATTTAACCATGAAAAAGGGTGTTTTGGGTTCGTTGTGAGAAGCGACTTCGAATGGAGGATCATAACTGGGAGGGTACAAGCCTTATCTTGGTGAGGGGAAATGTAACTTAAGATTAAATATCATGGCAAGGCAATCCAGGGCCTAAACTTTCCTCTGCAACTGGTCTAGAATTGAAGCACCAATAGGCGGACAGTTAGAATATTGCTTTGCCGATCCGACAACTTCTGCCGCTTGTCTTCATCCTGATTTTCTTTTCCCACTCGCTAGTTTTGAACTCAAGCGTAGTCTTTACAGGTGCTGCTATTTAGAGCGTACTGTACTGAATATTGCGTGTTAACCACAGCTGATGAAGCAGGTTAGACGAGGACAAATTTGGAATTTTTGTTTTTGAAAATTGGAATTGGAATTGGAATATTGCGTGTAGATTAGATTTCCCTATTACCATTGTCCCTCGCTATCTGACTGCAGAGATGTCATATTCCACACGTATTGGTGTTGCCTTTCCTCTGGAGTAACTACCCAAGCTGAGAGAGGGATCATGCTGCATGGGCAACACATGGTCTCTACAATTCAGCCTAGGCTTTGTGCTATGGAGAGGTATATCTCCATCCCTGGTCTTGCCGCAATGGGTTGTAGTTATATCTTTTTTGAAGCACAATGTAACAAACTATTACCTATAGAGACAGCAAGGTGCCAGTGAGTGAGTATGAGAAGGGATCACAAAAGAAACAAATGAATACCGTAATCTGATTATAGAAATTAAATGTAGACAGTCAAAAATTTTTGGACACTTTAGGAGAATAAATAAACGAAGAACTTGATGACAACTGGCAAGATTGAGGGGGAAAGGATAAAGGGAAGGCAGAGAAGTAAATACCTGGATGGCTTGGCCACATTGCATGGTTGAAACAAGAACACAGAGTTGATTCACGAATCTGGTGATCTTGTGAGATGATGAAACTGACCGCCGCCACGATTATAGGCATTCCACATGATGATGATGACCTATGAAATTACCAATGCACACATTATGGGTTGCTAGTATCCAACAGCCGGCTTCGTGGCTTAGAGGTTATAACTTTTCTCCGTAATCTCGTATACTCTCGTAGGTAACATGATGACGGTGAGAATCAGCAGTGGTTCGAATCGCATCGGTAACTTACAGGGTATGTGAGCCAGCCGCTCAGAAAGCAATGGCAAACTACTGAGCGTAATCTTGCCAAGAAATCAACATACAGCTGAAAGATGCTGGTGTTGACAGCGATGCCCTGTCAAGGATATGCACAAAAATCCAACAAGTGAAGACAACCGTTATATAATTCATTGCCACTAATAACACAAATTATCTGTCCTTGAAGTTCCTTAGATTTGGAAAGCCACCCTTCGTGCGACTTTGACTCAATCTGTGTGGGCGGTGTTCGATTCTGTGGAAGTTCAGAGACCGGTCACGCCTACAGACACGTAGTTCCGGCTCATCAGACCTTCACATTAGCTTTCATTTCCGACATATCTAATACGGGCGCAGGCTTTGAGGTCAGTCGATTTTATTTTTTTAAAGTTGCTTGAGCAACTATCACATTATACATTCAATATGGTTAAAGTTAGTTGTATATCCTTTATAGGACGTTGCAGTGAATCCCAGTATTTGTTGGCTGAACGACCTAAGCACATACTACTCTATGAATACCAACGCAAGTCGGTCAGCTGCTAATTCACTCGCAGCTGTGTTTCGAAAGAGGTATACGAATTGCGTCGGTAACTCATTCGCCACAGAGCCTGTTAAAAAGTTAGTTGCATATCCTTTACATGACGTTGTAGTCAACCCTAGCATTTTTGGCTGTTCGTGATTTCTTGGCCAGTTTACGGTCAGTAGTTTGCCATTGCTTTCTGAACGACCCGCACTCATATCATTTTAGACAAAAACGGACTGCTGCCAAGTGTTTTAAACGTGGTATGCGGGATTACGAATTGCCTCCATAACTCCTTCATCACAGAGCATTAGTTAGTTAGTTAGTTAGTTATTTAGTTAGTTAGTTAGTTAGTTAGTTAGTTAGTCATTCCTCTTGAGCCCAAGGCGGCGCGTAGAGCAGAAGTCATGGCTCTCCATGTCCGGCGGTTCGCTGCTACCTGTTGTAGATGCATGTAGATACTACAGAGCATGTAGTAATGATAAATTGAAAACAACGTTTTCCCATAATGATTTTAAATAACAAAGGCACACACACACACACACACACACACACACACACACACACACACACAGTCACATTCATTGAACGTAAGAAAGAGAGTGCTGCCATTCTAGATAGAACCTGTTTTGCTGTACGGCAGTGAATCTTGGAATGTAAATGAACACGTTAGAAAGAGATTGGAAGCAACAGAGATGTGGTTCCTAAGACGAATGTTGCGAATTCATTGGACTGCCAAAGTAACTAACAACGACTGCATGAAAGAGGCTAATGAAACTAGAACATTATATATAACAAGAAGAAAGCGACAAACAGCTTTCTTTGGTCATGTGATGAGAAGAGAGGCATTGGAGAAAATCGTGACAACTGGAAAGATCGGGGTGAAGAGAGGCAGAGGCAGACCAAGAGAAATGATGCTGGATGGATTGAGACGGTGGCATGGATGAGTATCAGCAGCAGAGTTGATCCAGAGCACCAAAGACCTAGATCTGTGGAGAGTCATGAACCTCTGCGTCAGTTGGCAGGGCAGTTGCTGATGATGATGATGGTGATGATGATGATGATGAAGAATAAGTCACAGTTTAGTTTAGTTTAGTCGTCGGATCAACATCACGGCACACGGGTTTAACCCATAAGTGCTCCGTTTTCCTCCTAACTCAAACCTGAGTCTGGAGAAACTCAGCTCAATGCACGAACTCCGTTGCACCGGCGAGGATCATGAAATACTTAGGGTAGATTTTCAACTCGAAATTTTGCCCGGGCAGCGCCGTTAGGCTACTCTTTTTCGATTTCCAACTGCCAAGGGATTTTGTACGTGCGCAACAATACATACGGGCGTCCGATCTCACTACCGAGAGACCAGGGGAAATTTTATTACTGGAAGTCCACGTGGATTTTCTAAATAAATCCCGGTCCTCACCGGGGTCTGAACCCGGGACCTCCAGCACACGAGGCGGACACCATACCTCGAGACCACTCATCCCCCAACTATGCCCATGAATAAGTCATGAAATCTATTAGTTGTGTCTTCATTATTCAAATTCACTACCAGGGAAACGTTTTAAAATTATGAATAGTCTAAAATTACTTCCCTTATTCCGAGATAACTATAGCGAATTCCATATATATACATAAGTGTAATTGTAGTGACTGCGCAGTTTTTGAGAATATTGCCGTTCCAAGTTTTGTAATTACCTACTGTAGAGCTCATGTAACACAATGCAACATCTATATCTATAAAAGACGATGTATGTCTGTATGTATGTCCGTTCTTTATGCGTTTGATAACGGTCCATCCGATTGAGATGAAATTTTCTACATGTATTCTTTTCATTCCCGTGCAGCCAACTGTCATAGTTTGTTAGTGTACAATCAGCTATTTATTTACTAAAATTTAATATTTAAATTTACATTATCATTTATATATAGCGAGGGGACTTAACTTAAGAAATGTTATTTCAAGGGGCATAACTTTTAATATCATTGCTATATATTTTATATATAGATTGTTGCATTGTTTTCAAAGATTTATAAACTCTTTGTCTACAGTTATTTACAGGCATATGAGTTATAATAAATAATGATATAATCTTTAAGGCATCTTCAAAGTTTTCATAAAAATAATGCATCTATTTAAATAGTGAAAATGTTCTAACTCATCTTTTTATTTTTTCTTCAACAGCACATTAATTTTTTTTTTACATTCTCATATGTATGGCGCGTTACGCCCACGTTGGGTATTTATGATGCCCATGTTAAACACTTCCTCAACAAGTTACTTTTCATGCATTTTAATGCTTATTGTTCTTTTGTTGTCAAAGAATTGCATCATAAGAGATGTTGAATGAGACAGACAGACAGACAGACAGACAGACAGATAGTCGGGAAAGGGAGCTTTTATGACTACTTATATGAATTAAATTAGATGCTCCCCACCAGGGACTTGGCGAAGCCGGGCCGGGTCAGACAGACAGACAGACAGACAGACAGACAGACAGACAGACAGACAGACAGACAGTCGGGAACGTGAGCTTATATGACTACTTATACGAATTAAATTAGATGCTCCCCACCAGGAGTTGGGCGAAGCCGGGCTGGGTCAGACAGACAGACAAGCAGACGGACAGACAGACAGACAGACAGACAGACAGACAGACAGACAGACAGACAGACAGACAGACAGATAGATAGATAGATAGATAGATAGATAGATAGATAGATAGATAGATAGATAGATAGATAGATAGATAGATAGATAGATAGATAGATAGATAGATAGATAGATAGATAGATAGATAGATAGATAGATAGATAGATAGATAGATAGATAGATAGATAGATAGATAGATAGATAGATAGATAGATAGATAGATAGATAGATAGATAGATAGATAGATAGATAGATAGATAGATAGATAGATAGATAGATAGATAGATAGATAGATAGATAGATAGATAGATAGATAGATAGATAGATAGATAGATAGATAGATAGATAGATAGATAGATAGATAGATAGATAGATAGATAGATAGATAGATAGATAGATAGATAGATAGATAGATAGATAGATAGATAGATAGATAGATAGATAGATAGATAGATAGATAGATAGATAGATAGATAGATAGATAGATAGATAGATAGATAGATAGATAGATAGATAGATAGATAGATAGATAGATAGATAGATAGATAGATAGATAGATAGATAGATAGATAGATAGATAGATAGATAGATAGATAGATAGATAGATAGATAGATAGATAGATAGATAGATAGATAGATAGATAGATAGATAGATAGATAGATAGATAGATAGATAGATAGATAGATAGATAGATAGATAGATAGATAGATAGATAGATAGATAGATAGATAGATAGATAGATAGATAGATAGATAGATAGATAGATAGATAGATAGATAGATAGATAGATAGATAGATAGATAGATAGATAGATAGATAGATAGATAGATAGATAGATAGATAGATAGATAGATAGATAGATAGATAGATAGATAGATAGATAGATAGATAGATAGATAGATAGATAGATAGATAGATAGATAGATAGATAGATAGATAGATAGATAGATAGATAGATAGATAGATAGATAGATAGATAGATAGATAGATAGATAGATAGATAGATAGATAGATAGATAGATAGATAGATAGATAGATAGATAGATAGATAGATAGATAGATAGATAGATAGATAGATAGATAGATAGATAGATAGATAGATAGATAGATAGATAGATAGATAGATAGATCCCCACCAGAGCCTCGGCGAAGCCCGGCCGGGTCAGCTAGTAATGGATAAATACAAAACTTGGAACGGCAATATTATGAAAAACTGCACAGCCATTAAAAATACACCCTGTACACCATATGTGTTAAGAAGATTGACGTGTCTTGTCTTCTTTTTTTTTTCACAGATAGAAGTGGATATACAAGACGCTATTCGAAGTTGGGGACGCCACGGAGCGCCTACAAACCACAGACCGCCTTTAGATAGTATCTCACGTCAGTTACAGACAACGAACAACTATGTTGACAAATGCTCCTTCGCACCTGTCCATGAATCTGCTGTCACTAGCACGCATGATACTACAGTAGATAATTACCAGGATACGACAGTAGATAATTACCAGGGTACTACAGTAGATAATTACCAGGGTACTACAGTAGATAATTACCAGGATACTACAGTAGATAATTACCAGGGTACTACAGTAGATAATTATCAGAGTACAACAGTAGATAATTACCTGGATACTACAGTAGATAATTACCAGGGTACTACAGTAGATAATTACCATGATACTACAGTAGATAATTACCAGGGTACAACAGTAGATAATTACCAGGGTACTACAGTAGATAATTATCAGAGTACAACAGTAGATAATTACCAGGGTACTACAGTAGATAATTATCAGGGTACTACAGTAGATAATTACCAGGGTACTACAGTAGATAATTATCAGGGTACTACTGTAGATCGTTACCAGTCTACGTCTCACAGCTCTGTAACTACCCAGGGCCAGTACATAACAACAGACAGCCAGGAAATAACGGGTAATAGTGTTCAGACAGAGCAGTCTAACTACCAGACAACGGACAAAGCTTATCAAACAACGGACAAAGTTTATCAGACAACGGACAAAGATTATCAGATAACGGACAAAGGTTATCAGACAACGGAGACAATGGACAACGCCTATCAGACAACAGACAAAAGCTATCAAACAGCGGACAACGGCTATGTAACAACAAACAAGGCCTATCAGACAACAGACTCCCGATATCAGAAAACCGACTCCAAATATCAGACAACAGACTCCAGACATCAGACAACGAACCCAGGGTCGCAGACACCGGACAACAGCATTCCTGATTCCCCGACCACCGATGACATAGACGGAAGAAAAAGCAACTTCTCTGAACCAACGCACCATCCTTGGGTAGGGATACTTTCTTATCTATTTTAGAGAAAACAAACAGATGAAAGTTTTACATGCCAATATCCTTGACGAAAAGTTGTCAGGACTTACCTGCTTCAGTGTCATGGGATTACTAATCGTCTTAAGCGACTTCTAATATCTGCCCTGGGCTTATATCGCCGAAATGTTGTCGTTGCAAAAATGTTGTCTCAATTAAGATATCAATGCAGTAGTTTTACCCTAAGGAATCGCCTTTAATTTGATGTATAATACAGCATGTCTGCTACCGTATTAACAACCTTTAGGTCATAACTGTGACACACCCTTACGTGGAAGTCTGCATGGCCGAATGGATAAAAGGTCTCGGTCTTAAATATCCGGTGGGCTGATGCCGAGCTAGCCGGTTCAACCCCTACATCAGTCAGTTGGATTAAAATGGTGATTTCTCATCCTTGACTTTGGGACATAAAATACATGTACCTCAGTAACTTATGGCGAGAGACATCGGTAATAAGGAAAGCTAATCCACGAGCAAATATCAGTCCAGTGCACTAATAGTAGTAGTACGTAGGCTGTTCAAAGCGAGCGAACGCGCGCGCACACACACACACACACACGCACGCACGCACGCACGCACACACACACGCACGCACGCACGCACGCACGCGCGCGCGCACACACACACACACACACGCGCACGCACGCGCGCACACACACACACACACACACACACACACCTACTTCCCAATGTGCGTCATCCATTTTTGTTCTGTCCAAATCGACTTTTTGTTTGGCACTGAATCTATTAATACCACAGTGCAGACCTATTCAGGCGAACTCACCTGGGACTTAAGAAATAGTTCTTCTTATCAGAAATAAGAGACACAAAATTGTTCTTCACAACAGAAATTCGCCACATCCGAGATCGCCTGTAGCAGTTTGCACTGTATTTCTTTGCCGTTTATATTAATTTGTTTGTTCACTTATTACGTGCCATGGGGTGATTAAGTTTCTTAAGCGACTTCCTGTATCTGCAATAGGCTTATATTTCACCGAAATGTGCCATTGTGTTTTAATACAACATGGCTGTTACCATATTAGCAACTTTTAAGTCATAACTGTGACACAGTCTCACTCCTCATTTTCCGCCATTCATGTTTGTGAGGTCCAAACCTACTGTTTGTTTGGCGCTGAATCTGTTAACATTTGTTACAGGAGCAGTGTGCACGTTGCACACGTTAACATTCCTCGGCAGTTTGCAGATTGAACAGAGTAAGTCGAATAGGCTGCACCCCAGGCTACATTTTATAGGTAGACTACCAGAGCATAGACATATATGATTCTAGTATACACACAAGAAGAAGAAGAAAACAAGGAGAAGTATGAAGAGGAGGAGGACAATGAAAGTGATCACTGAGCGAAATCTGAATCAGTTTAGTAATTGCAGTGTGATCTAAGATTGTTGTTGTTGTTGTTGTTGTTGTTGTTCTTCTTCTTCTTCTTCTTCTTCTTCTTCTTCTTCTTCTTCTTCTTCTTCTTCTTCTTCTTCTTGTTCTTCTTGTTCTTCTTCTTCTTCTTCTTCTTCTTCTTCTTCACCTCCTCCTCCCCTCTTCCTCTCTTTCCTGGTGCCAGGTCTGTTGCAGGCATGGGCTTTCATGACTCCTTAATGCGCTCTGTCATCTGATACTGTGATAAAGTTAGTTTTGCTCATTTTTATTTCTTGCCCAGCTGATGAAGATTTTCGCATTCATTTTTCTTTATCTTCCCCTGTCTCTCTTGCCTAATTTCCCCCTCCCCCCTTAACAATTTAAATAACTGTATTCCACCTGTTTTTATTGATGTGTCCCATAAATTATATTCGTTTGTGTAGGGAGTCTTCGTGGCGAAGTGGTCAAGCCGTTTGACTCGGGTTGCGAAGGTTGTGGGTTCGATTCAGGGCCGCGTCTTTCGGTTCATGAGTGAAATTTTTCGAAGACTCATGTGGGCCATCGCTAGAGCTACGGAGTTCGTGCTTTGTGCAACGTTTTCTGCGCTGCGGAAAGAGACCGAACTATATGGGATGAAACCCGGTGCAATGAAGTCGACCCTGTCGACTTCTAAACTTCTTCTTCTAAACTTTATATTTGTTTGTGTTTTTCCATATGGTTTCTATGAATTATTTAGTGACACCCACGGCTCTCTATATCGTGATCAATAGTTTGAAAATAAAGTTTGTTTCGTTCATAATGGGCTCTGTGGCGAATGAGTTATCGTATTCGTAATCCCACATACCGCGGGAAACACAGTTCGAAACACAGCTAAGGGAGATTTGGCAGCAGACCACATTGCTTTGATTTTCATGCAATGGTTTGTGTGCCTGTCGTTCAGAAAGCAATGGCAAACTACTGGACGTAAACAAGAAATCACAAACGGCCAAAAAAAAATGTTGTGGTTGACTGCGGATATGAAACTAACTTTTTGGGGGGGTTCATAACGTTTGTTTTTAGGTCTGCCATTCGAGACATAACCTTGTTTTAACATCTTTGTATTAATACACAACCTACACTGTTGACTTGTTTGCCGCACGCAGGTCAGAAATTCGACTATTTACTGCGGAGATCACCCTAGCACAGTGAATGTCAGCAATGAAACATCGTGGTATATTGTGAAAAGTGGTCGACAGGGGGACGGTACAGGATACGCTAATAACGAGAGATGCCTGGTTGTTTATGGAACACCGAATGTGGCAAAAATGTTTACCGTTGCGTTCAAGTAAGTAGTTTGTTGTTGTAGTAATTGCCGTCTATTGGTGTGGAAGCGGCAAGATGTTATTTAACTCATTAAATGCCATGTGATGATTAATCGTCTTTAGCGACTACCCGTATCTGCCATTGGTTTATATATCGCCGAAATTTTATCATTGCGTTAAAATGCAGCATGCCTGCTACCATATTAACAACTATTAATTTATAATTGTAACACACCACAACTTCCATTTTCCGTCATCTATTTTGTTTGGTCTAAACCTAAAGTTTGCTTGGCTCTGAATTTGTTAACTGATTGCCTGCCAAACAAAAAAGTGGTTCTGACCAAACAGAAATTTAAGGCAGAAAATGGGAAGTAGGGATGTGTCACAATAATGATTTTAAAATTGTTAAAATAGTAGCGGATATATTGTATTACATATCAAATTAAAGAAGATTGCACAGAGAACATGACTGTGTTAATAATTAATTGATAGGTTAAAAATATTATGACAATAATGAGAGGTATAGTAATAACAATTGAAATTAAAAAGGTAACAAATATTTAAAAATTTCACTTACCAAGGCTATATTATGTATCCACAGCAGATAATCCAGTTAAATTTGCTGAATACTGTTACATACACCCCTTTTGTTCAATAATATCACAAGAACTGCACCATAACACCAATAAAACATAATTAAAACATAATATTTTGAAGCACAAAATGTTAACACAAAATGGAAAATGTCAGGAACACACCAGGCAGATTACTGAGGAGCAGGGTAGTGAGAAACAACAAACACTACTTTCAATTTAGTTATAATTATTATTCTTCTAATTTTAATAATTTAAATACTCCTTAAATACTTTGTGATAGGCAAAGCAAATTTAGTGGCACAAGTGTGGCCCATTAGCGCAAGCAAAAGTTGGTATTTGCCATCATAATATGAGGAACTTTCACTGTTAGATTTCTTTTGAAATTATGACCGTCTTCTAAATAATTAACTGATGGTACGTGGTGGTGGCGGCGGTGGTGGTGGTGGTGGTGGCGGCGGCGGTGGAGGCGGTGGTGGTGGCAATGCTAATGCTAAAAAGGTGATAGTTATTCTAGCAATGATGATGCTACGAGAGGGCTTCAAGTGGTGAAAATATTCGGCAAAAGTAAAGAGCAAATGTATCATTTTTCTATGTTGTCACCCTTCGTTCAATGCATATACCCCAACGCAGATAAAGTGCTTGGAATCCTGTAGAAAACAATGCTCTTGGTCGAATTTGTAACCACTCATGCACCACCTGCTGTACCTCTTCATCGGACCGAAATGTCTGTTAGAGAAGTCACGTCGTATTGAAACTTCCTACTCCACCCACATACTTGCCGGACTGACAGATATGCATCACCATACTGGACCTTCATTCGCCGATGAATTTCTATAGGTCTCACCCCTTCACTGATTAAAAAACGAATGGTGCTTGTAAAAAGTGGGGCGGCTACCTTTAAACTGCCCTCATGATGTCACCGTGTTCGTTTGCACCACCATGCCACGTGCTTAACACCCTTGACATTCTAAACAACAATACTTACAGATTGCAAGGCAATGGCATGGTTATTGTAATTTCTATCACACGTTTAAGGTTTTCATTTAAACCCCGCTCGTAATAAGTATCAAAGGAGAAGTAAGACACCTCGTCCCCCTCACCTATCCCACGGGACACCCTTGCGTTATGGAGTTCCTGTTCACCTTCCCAACCAGAGTCACGGGAAACCATATATGCATGTGGTGGATGGAGCAGCGGAGCAGTCGACAGATAATTGTTGCTTCTGTTTTTCTTTTGATTTTCTTTTGTTCGCTCGATTTTAATTCGAGCGTCGTCCATGCTAGACTGATTATTTAGTGTTGGCCAGCTTCCCCTATTACCAGTGTCCCTCGCCATCAGGCGAACCAACTCCGACTTCTGAGGTACTTGTAATTTACGTCTCCAAGTCAAGGACGAGAGGTAATCATTTTAGTCCAACTGTCCGGTGTAGGGGTTTAATCCACAACCTCGGCATCAGCTCACAGGATGTTAAAGAACAAGCGTTCTTATCCATTCGACCATGCTGACCCCCAACAGAACAAGTTGATCAGGAACAGAGATGTCATCGAATTGAGATAGACAACAGACAATACGAGTAGGAAGTCAGCTAACCTTCTTCTTCTGCTGCTGCTGCTGCTGCTGTTTCTTCTCCTTCTTCTTCTTCTTCTTCTTCTTGAAATACTGTAGCAGAAACAACTTAAACACATAGTCACATGTATGGTTCGAATATGGAGCATCTGTTATCCCCACGGTCATTTCAAATTTCTGTTTGCATAAAACCGGTTGGAATTACCTAATTGCTAATGTCTCACTATGTTTGAGCAATCGTTTATTGTTTATCGAATACAGAATACGAAACGCTTTTCTCTTTGTTAACATTATGACCATAGTTCATGAAGGGTGAGAAATCTACGAGAAGGGCGTTGATTATTCTTTCGACTGCACGGGGATTCCCGAAGACTGATTAACTCTCTTTTCCACCCACACTGGTTCATGTTCGGTTTGCTAATTGTCTTTCCGTTATATCTATTAAGTTGCTTGGTACTCACAATGGAATTAATACAAGCAGTTTGATTTGGTGTACGGAGATAATGATTCTTTTACAGATGGAGTATGTGTTTGTGTGTGTTGAGTATGTGTTACAGTGTGTTTAACTTGTTTCGGCTAAAATATTAATTTATTCACCATATGATTATTAGCTCTGCAGTATGTACCTGTCGAGACCCAGCGAAATATACCAGGCAATAAATAGTGCAACATATTGTTTCTGGCTTCTGTGTTTAAATTCACTAAATGAATACATTGTTTTGAATATCTGATTGTGTTTTATGCCAACAGAACGTTCGACATAGAGTACCAGAAGGGTTGCTGCTACGACTCTCTGTGTGTGAAAGGCGTCAAATACTGCGGTGATTGGGCTGCAGGACGCTCGTTCAGACACGTTGTTCCGGCAAACAGCACTTTCACCCTTGCATTCAGTACGGATGAGTCCAAAACTGGCCGAGGTTTTGAGGTGAGTGGTTATCTTTATAGTTTGCAGTTGATGATAATGTTTGTCCTCAGCCTTCTGTCTCGTTTGCTGCCAATCGTCTATTAGTCCATGCAGAGTGACGTTGGTGATCATGTCTGTCCACAGCCTTCTGTCTCGTGTACTGCCAGTCTTCTTATAGTCCATGCCGTGTCCACAGCCTTCTGTCTCGTATGCTCCAAACATTTCATAAATAGATGTTTACCAATGGCATAATGCACATTTCAAAAGTCATCATGGTTTGATGCCAATGAGCGTGGAAGGTCATGGTACGCCATCTCAAAGGGTTGTCAGTATCATGGATCAGCTCTCTGGTCGTGTCCCGATTATGCCAGGTGGTCAATCCATTCAAGTCTGTATCTCTTTGCCTTTCCACAATGCTTTATTCCCATCGGTTTTTGCCATTTCTAACTAACTTATTAAGACTATTTCTCCTCACATTGTATTAAAACGATATTGGCTGTCTATGTCTAATTTTGTTAATCATTTGACAGTTTTTATAAACACCTTAAAGAACTGTGTTACTCGTTCTTCAGTCCGTCCTGACATAATTCTTGTCCCAGTCTCAACATAATGAAAGTTAATGAACTGTGTTTAGTGTAGGGGAGCCTGGCGTATGATACCACGTCTAGACTGAGAATGGAGGTGGAGGCAGTCACAGCGGCAATCCGCTGGCTGGAGCACAAACAGCACATGAATATCGTGATTGTAACAGACTCACAAAGTATGATGAAAAAGGTGAAGACATGCTTCGGACAGTCAACAATCATAAATACGGAATATGTGATTGATTATTTTCCAGGACATGTTGGTGTGGTGGGAAACGAGCAGGCGGACAGATTGGAAGGGTCTGCACCCCTAGGTGGGGTATTGGTGCATGGTAAGGCCAATATGGTCGGGGTCCTTTGGTATCGTGCGCATAGCGCAGAAGCACAGATAAATCATCACTGCTTGGAGAGAATGGTGCTGCGGGGAGTTACCAGAGGATCTGACCGACACTCAGGACTCCGAGGAAAGGCCAGACGGACTCATAATCAAATTCCTATTGGTAACATTAGTATTGAGCCGGTCTCCCTGGTCGAGGAGTTAGCAGCTTTCTCCGTAACCTCGAATACTCTCGTGGTCGACTTGAGCGCACGAGAATTGGAAGCGGTTCGAGTCGCGCCAGTGACTTATGAGAGTATCGAGTCGGTCGCTCAGAAAGTCGTGGCGTGCTGATGAGCATAATCTAGCCTAGGAATCAACATACAGCTGAAAGATGCTGATGTTCACCACAATATTCTGAAACAGGATGAAAACGCGGAAGGAAAAAAAACAACATTAGTATTGGGAATCTTGGCTGGTTGTTGAAGATTAGCACGCAGCACGTATGGTAATGTCCCGAGTGTTGTGATATCGGTTCTTGACTCACCTCAGCTCAACTCAACTCAATTCATCTCAACCCAACTCAAATGCCTTCGATATTTATTTCCAGATCCACATAGCCATCTCTGACCTGCCTGCCGATGAAGAAGTCCTTGAAGTCTTTAGCGGAGTCGGCTCTCGGGCGGAGTGGCTAACATACAAGGCCTCCAACATACACGACTACACGGACATGTGCCGGCAACCAGTCCCATGTTCCAGCGACCACCTCTCTCCCGCCGTTACGGTCACGTCTCCTCCTCGCACGACCACCCACGAATCACCTACAAACTGGCAAGCTCCATATACGGACTCTAGTTTCCTGGCTCATCATCTCCATATCATACTAAGAATGATTGAAGCAGCGCAGGATCGTATTAGTTACGCCTACGATTTGCTGACTTCGCTGGTTTGATGTCAACATTTAAACAGAAATAGAATTACTGACAAAAACTTGAGTCGAAACACTTTTTTGTACTATGTTTATTCGCTTTTCAGTATCTGCTTGGCAGCAGGTGACTCCTGTTTCTTTTATTTTTTATTTAAAGAGGTGTAAGGTATGGATATGAAACGTGGACAATGAGTAGAAAAGCTGAAAAACATTTAATTGCAAGGAAATTGGGTTTCTCCGGAAAATGCAAAGAATACAATGGACAGAAAAAAAAAAAACAATGAGGAAGTCCTAAAAGAGGTAAATGAGAACCGTAAACTTATTACAGAAATTAAACGTAAACAGACACAGATTTTTGGGCATGTTATGAGAAAACAACTGGCAAGAATGAGGGGGGAAAGAACATGGGGATGGCAGAGAAGTAAATATCTTGACGGATTGAACACATGGCTTGGTCGGAACAAGAACATAGACTCTGGTGATCATGTAAGGTGTCCAAAAACAACGTGACTACTGACTGTCTACATGTAATTTATGTAATCAGTTTACGGTTTTCATGTGCTTCTTGTAGGACTTGCACGTTGGTGTTTCTGTCGGTCAATGGTATTCATTGCATTCTCTTTGAGCCGCATTTCCTCACACCAGGATAAGGCTTGTATCTTACGAATGCGCTTCTCCGCTCAAAGCCCTTGGTACAATAGGTTTGGTGAAAGCCGCCCAACATTCAGTATAACCAGAAGCGGGGTAAGTTAGTTTGTTGCATATTTTATACAGGACGTAGCAGTCAACTCTAACATTTTTTGGCCGTTTGTGATACCTAGGCAAGTTTACTTTCAATAGTTTGTCATTGCTTTCTGAACGACTGGCACTCATACACTGTATAGAAACCAACGCAAAGCGGTCTGCTTCCAAGTCACCAGCCGCTGTATTTCGAACGCAGTATGCTGGGTTACGTATTCTTCTTCTTCTTTTTCTGCTGCTTCTTCTTCTTCTTCTTCTTCTGCGTTCATCCTGAGTCCTTTTTTTCGGATGTGTTTGCGTTGTGTCTGTTTACAGCGGAGCTGCGATACTGCGTCTTTAGGCCGACATATCCGACTTCTGCAGGCATTTGTTGACCGGGTTAACCTTCCCTGGGGATTACGAATTGCGTTTCTTACACCTTCGCCACGGAGACGGCAGAACGCAAGCAGATTTCCATGTATTCACATTATAAAGATTACATTTCACTTTCTTGAAAGAGTACAATTAACGGGAAAACGTAATACACATGTTGTTTTACATAACTGAAGCTTTAATTGCATAACACATGCATTGATAAGTCACAAGTTATTCACGTTTATAAACTGCGGACTTTATGGACTCTCAGACAGGCTTAGTCTAAAATGGTTACCAGAAAATGACATGGGCAGTAGAGACTGCCGGCGGGGTACTGACCATGCCACCGACTAGGTGTCGAGTGGCCGATACAAATGTGGGTCTTGTACTTTGTGGTCAGTGGGTCTTGTACCTTGTGGTCAGTGGGTCTTGTACCTTGTGGTCAGTGGGTCTTGTACCTTGTGGTCAGTGGGTCTTGTACCTTGTGGTCAGTGGGTCTTGTACCTTGCGGTCAGGGGTCTTATAGCTTGTGATCAGTGGGTCTTATATCATGTGGTCAGTGGGCCTTGTACCTTGTGGTCTGTGGGCCGTAAGGCGTGTACACGGGTCTTTTAGTTACTGACTTTATAGGCCTTCATGCATTCTCTCTCTCTCTCTCTCTCTCTCTCTCTCTCTCTCTCTCTCTCTCTCTCTCTCTGTCTGATTCTTTGTTTCTGTATGTCATTGTCTCTCTCTCTCTCTCTCTCTCTCTCTCTCTCTCTCTCTCTCTCTCTCTCTCTCTCTGTGTCTCTCTCTCTGTCTTACTCTGTCTTTATGTCTCTGTTTGTTTCACTTTACGAGCCAGCGCGCCCAATTTGTGACCCTTTGGAAATAAAATACGTTCGTTCTTAAGTTCGTTCGTTCGTTCTCTCTTCTCTCTGTCTCATTCTTTGTTTCTGCCTCTCAGTGTCTCTATGACTCTCTTTTTCTCTCTGTCTCTCTTTCTCTTTATCTCTGTCTCTCTCCCTGCCATTTTGTCTCTGTCTCTCTATGTATGTATATATGTCTCTGCCTGCCTGCCTGCCTGCCTGCCTCTCTCTCTCTCTCTCTCTCTCTCTCTCTCTCTCTCTCTCTCTCTCTCTCTCTCTCTCTATTATCTTGACTTGGTTACAAGATGAGACACAGAATTATGAAATACCGGAGAGCTAACTCAAGAGAAGAAAAGAGGATCTTCTAGAGAAAGCAACAGCACATGTGGTGGTGATTTAGAAAGTTAAGGATTTACAAGATTACATGTGATGATGATTTAGAAAACGATGGAAGCATAGGTCAGACCACTTCAACACCAGTCTTCAGATTACCTGACCTAATTTATACATATCAAATCAGCCAGAAAGCCACCAAAATCAGTACATGATGATTGTCACTTTATGAACAGACCAGAACAAATCATTATTCGGCCCCCAGAACATGACACAATAGATTACGCAACCACGTGTAGATAAAATTCAAGATTGGCGAATCAGCCATGTATACATCTGGATTTGCGCCGCAGACAGCAGATCACATACTACAAGGGCGCCCAGAATACGAGATATCTAGGCAAACCTTCTGGCCTAGAGAAACAACACTGGAAGATAAACTCTATGGACCACTGCGTGAACTTAAAAAGACACTGAAATCGAGAATAAGTTTCAAGCGATCGAAACAGGAAGAAGAAAATATGAAGACACAGAATGTAAAGTTACAAACTCAATGAAATATGTATTTCATCGAATGAACTCATCTTTAGAAGGGCATAATCTGTCCTTCGTAGGACAGTACCTTCCCATGGCTTTCCTCCCCGGCATTGCCCAGTGCCTTGAGACTCCCGGCGATACTCTCTTCTGCTGAGATCTGGCCTAGCTCCGTGCCCATGTCTGTGCGCGCCCATCCTGGATGCAGAGCCGTGACATAGATCCCCTGTTCTTTTAGCTCCGTAGCCAAGAGGATGGTAATCATATTCAGGGCAGATTTTGAAGCTCTGGGGAAAGAGAACAACAGTGACAAGCAGGTTGGCAATGCAAAGCACGAAGATAATACAACTTCTCGAAACATGGTTCTAATGTACGGCAGGAGACAGACACACTGAGTCATGCCTCGGGTGGGCGGGCCAGCCCCAAGAGAGTGTGCGGAAGTTAAAGGGCCGAAACATTCCGGGGGGACCATTTCTGCCGATCAGAAACCTCTTGAATTGTTTGCTCCGCGACGGAGTTTTTATCACTGACAATTCACCGCTTGTACGAGCGGAAGTCATTACGTAACAAAAATTTTACGACCACCTTTTTTAACGCGACCCAGAAAGTTTATATGTTTTATTTCTCGACATAGTGTGGTAACACACTTAGTCCACCTGTCCACTAGCTGGTTGATGCCGTCTAGGAAACAGTATGTGGGTGTGGCATTAAACCAATTTTGCACCGCTCCATTACCTCGTTGTCATCTGCAAACCTTTGACCCCGGAAATATTCTTTTATTGGTCCAAATTGGTCCAATTATGGTAAAAATCAAAGGCAAACCAATAGACATAAATATTATACAAGTATATGCACCAACAGCAAGCAGTAGTGATGAAGAAATACAACACTTTTACGACGAAATAGAAATGGCGATGGCTCAAACTGGATCACAAGAAATAAAAATAATACTTGGTGATTTTAATGCAAAAGTAGGAAAGGGAAAAATGGAGGATGTAGTGGGGAATTATGGTTTAGGTACAAGAAATGAAAGAGGGGAAAAGCTAATAGAATGGGCAAATATCAATGAGATGATAATTGGAAACACATGGTTTAAACACCATAAAAGACGACTGTACACATGGATAAGCCCTGATAAGAAAATACGCAACCAAATTGACTACATACTAATTAATAAAAGATTTAGAAATGCTTTAATTAATGTAAAGACAATGCGTGGTGCTGACTGTAATAGTGATCATATACCACTATGTGGACAAATAAAAGTAAGATTAAAGAGAGGAGAAAAAATGGTTAAGAACATGAGACTTAATAAAGAGGTTCTGAAAATAGATAAAGAAATGCAAGAACAATACAGAGTGACTGTGAAAAATAGGTACAATGCAATAACTAAAATACAGAGTATAGATGAACAATGGGAAATGTTAAGGGACTCCATTCATCAAACTAGCAAAGAAGTATTACCTGAGAGAGGTAAAATAGCTAAGAAAAATGGATGAATGAAGATATCTTAAAACTGATGGACAAAAGAAAACAGAGTAAAAATGACAAACAAGAATACGCTAAGATAAATAAAGAAATAAAAGATAAATGTGGGAAGGCTAAAGAAAGTTGGTTAAACGAGCAATGCAAACAAATTGAATTAAATTCCATTAAAGATACAAAAAATATGCACAGACAAATCAGTGAGCTTACAGGAAGAAAATAAGAATAAATACAGGGTGTTTGAAATCAAAAACAGGAAAGATAATATTAGAGGAAGATGCTATAATGAAGAGGTGGAATGAGTATATAAGAGAGTTATATGAAGGAGAAAGGGGAGAATTAACAGAAGATAGTAACTTAGAAGGTCCACCTATTCTGAAAGAAGAAGTCGCTGACGCTATGAAACGTATGAAGAAAGGAAAAACAGCTGGGCCAGATGAAATCACAATAGAAGAATTAGAAGTATTGGGAGAATTTGGAGTAGATATATTAACCAAAATGTTGAATGATATTTACAGCAGTGGATATTTACCCAGTGATATGCTGAAATCTTTATTTATAGCTATACCAAAAAGACCAAGAGCAATTGATTGTGAATATTTTCGTACAATTAACCTTATAAACCATATCACTAAGCTTCTACTCAGAATCATAATGAGAAGAATCAAAAAGAAAATAAAAATGGAAATTAGTGAAGAACAGTATGGATTTGTGGAAGGAAAGGGCACAAACAATGCAATTTATACATTACGGACACTAATAGAAAGGTCAATAGAGAAACAGAGAGACATATATTTGTGCTTCATAGATTATACTAAGGCATTTGATAAAGTAAAACATGATGAACTGATTAAAATGTTGGAAGATATCAACATTGATGGAAAAGATTTAAGAATAATAAAGAATGTTTACTGGAACCAAGTAGCAGCAATTAAAATGGGAAATAAAGAGGGTAGTTACGAACAGATAAAGCTAGGAGTACGACAAGGGTGTGTCTTGTCACCAGATCTTTTCTCCCTGTATAGCGAAGTAATAATGAGAGAGATCAAAGAGATGCCAGGAATACTAGTTGGAGGTTATAATATAAATAATATACGCTATGCAGATGACACAGTATTGGTGGCGGATAATTCAACAGACCTACAACAATTATTAGACATTGTAGTAACAGAGAGTGCAAGGAAAGGACTCTCCTTGAATATCAAGAAAACAGTAACAATGGTAATATCAAAGAAAATGGTGACACCAAAATGTGACATAGAAATAGAAGGGAAAATCCTTAACCAAGTTGATAATTTTAGATACCTAGGGGCATTTATAACATCAGATGGAAGATGTACAACAGAGATTAGGAGTAGAATAGGGCAGGCAAAAGCCGCTTTTCAGAAAATGAAGAGTATCTTATGCAATACGTCACTATCACTGAATGTAAGAAAGGGAGTGCTGAAATGCTATGTAGAACCAGTTTTGCTGTATGGCAGTGAATCTTGGAACGTAAATGAACAAATTAAGAAGAAATTAGAAGCAACAGAGATGTGGTTCCTGAGACGAATGTTGCGAATTCCTTGGACTGCCAGAGTAACTAACGACGACTGCCTGAAACAGGCTAATGAAACTAGAACATTATATACAACAATAAGACAGAGACAAACATCTTTCTTCGGTCACGTGATGAGAAGAGAGGCATTGGAGAACATCGTAACAACTGGAAAGATCGAGGGGAAGAGAGGCAGAGGTAGACCAAGAGAAGTGATGCTGGATGGATTGAGACGGTGGCATGGAGGAATATCAGCACCAGAGTTGATCCAGACAACCAAAGACCGAGATCTATGGAGAGCCATGAACGCCTACGCCAGCCGGCACGGTACTTGATGATGATGATGATGATGGTCCAAACAAGTGAAAGTCCCATGGCGCTATGTCTGTACTGTATGCTGGATCTTTCAAGACCTCGCATTCCAGAGCCAGTAGTGCAGTGGTTCTCAACCGATGAGGAATTCCCCCCAGTGGGGAATTTTAGGGTTTCCAGGGGGGGGGGGGGGGAATTAAGATTATTTGAAGATCGAGTTAATACAAGAACCGATTACTTGATATTGTTTTTCCCTTCGTACTTTACTGTTCTGTACGTCTTACTCTTCTAAAATTCATTTTATAAAGTAAGTAGACCCACAAATCATGTTTTATGTGGACGTCTAGACTTGTTTTAGTATGTGCTATTAAATTTAGCTTCCAGTATTACGTATACTGTGTAGGGGCGGGGACGGGAGAAAGGGGAAGAATTTTTTGGTAGGAAATACGAAAAGGGGGAATGACGTTCTGAAAATATGGTGAAGGGGGCACGGGCCAAAAAAGGTTGAGAACCACTGCCGTAGTGTATCCACTGTATGTGCGGCCGTGTGTGTGCAAGTGTATGTGTGTGCATGTGTCGCTTAAAAGTCGACAGGATCGACTTAATTGCATCGGCTGCCGCACAAACTACTACTACTACTACTACTACTACTACTACTACTACTACTACTACTACTACTACTACTACTACTACTACTACTACTACTACTACTAAGAACAAGAACAAGAATAACAAAAAGAAGAACAAGAAGTAGAATAAGAACAAGAAGATCGTTCCTACATACCTGTAGTCATACAATGTATGAGTAACTCCGCCTACGTCCGCGGATGCATATGTCTGTGAGCCGGCTATGGACGACACTAAGACAACTCCAGCTTTACTACAGCTAAGTTCAGTTGTCTTCCCCTGCGAGGCCGCCACCTGGATCAATGGGAGTAATGTCTTCACTAGAATGACTGGGCCTGTGAGAATACGTAAGATATGATTATTCTACTGAATTCAGACCACCATCTGTGGCTTCTTATACTCCTCCAGCTCTTCATCGTCCAAGTATCTCTTCTTCATTCTCTTTTTCTCGACTTCCTCCTCTTATGTTATTTGTTATGTGCAGTAGCAGTAGAAGTAGTAGTGGTAGCAGTAGTATTAGAAGTAGTAGTAGTTGTTGTAGTAGCAGCAGCCGCAGTAGTAGTAGTAGTAGTAGTAGTAGTAGTAGTAGTAGTAGTAGTAGTAGTAGTAGTAGTAGTAGTAGTAGTAGTAGTAGTAGTAAGAGTGGTGGTGGTGATGGTGGTGGTGGCGGTAGTAGTAGTAGTAATAGTAATGGTGGTGATAGAGGTGGTGGTTATAGTAGTAGTAGTAGTAGTAGTAGTAGTAGTAGTAGTAGTAGTAGTAGTAGTAGTAGTAGTAGTAGTAGTAGTAGTAGTAGTAGTAGTAGTAGTAGTAAGAGTGGTGGTGGTGGTGGCGGTAGTAGTAGTAGTAATAGTAATGGTGGTGATAGAGGTGGTGGTTATAGTAGTAGTAGTAGTAGTAGTAGTAGTAGTAGTAGTAGTAGTAGTAGTAATAGTAGTAGTAGTAGTAGTAGTAGTAGTAGTAGTAGTAGTAGTAGTAAGAGTGGTGGTGGTGGTGGCGGTAGTAGTAGTAGTAATAGTAATGGTGGTGATAGAGGTGGTGGTTATAGTAGTAGTAGTAGTAGTAGTAGTAGTAGTAGTAGTAGTAGTAGTAGTAGTAGTAATAGTAGTAGTAGTAGTAGTAGTAGTAGTAGTAGTAGTAGTAGTAGTAGTAGTAGTAAGAGTGGTGGTGGTGATGGTGGTGGTGGCGGTAGTAGTAGTAGTAATAGTAATGGTGGTGATAGAGGTGGTGGTTATAGTAGTAGTAGTAGTAGTAGTAGTAGTAGTAGTAGTAGTAGTAGTAGTAGTAGTAATAGTAGTAGTAGTAGTAGTAGTAGTAGTAGTAGTAGTAGTAGTAGTAGTAGTAGTAGTAGTAGTAGTAGTAGTAGTAGTAGTAGTAGTAGTAGTAGTAGTAGTAGTAGTGATGGTGGTGTAGTCGCAGCCGTAACAGTAGCAGTAACTGTAGTTGTAGCAGCAATGGCAGCAGTAATAGTAACAGAAGTTGTAGCAGCAATGACAGGAATAATAGTAAGAGTAATTGTAGCAGAAATTGCAGCAGTAACAGTAACAGTTGTTGTAGTAGTAATGGCAGCAGTAGAAGTAACAGTAGTAGTAACAGCAATAGCAGTAACAGGAGTAGTAGCAGCAATGGCAGCAGTAGCAGTAACCGTAGTACTAGCAGTAATGGCAGTAGTAGCAGTAACAGTAATAGTAGCAGTAATGGCAGCCATGATAGTAACAGTAGTTGTAGCAGCAATAGCAGCAATAGCAGCAGTAGCAGTAACAGTAATTGTAGTAGTAATTTCAGCAGTAGTAGTAATAGTAATTGTAGCAGAAATGGTTGCAGTAACGGTAATTGTAGCAGCAAAGACAGCGGTAACAGTATTTGTAGTAGCAGTAGCATTATTAGCTTCCCCATTGCCCTATTCCTCTTCACTATGTTACAGATGAAAGTTCTATCAGCACAGATAGTCGTCAGACAACAAACAAATAAACTAATACAAACACACAAACAATATCAAGAAATACAAATAAACAATACAAATTGTTTTGATTGGAAGTGTCACTAAACCAATGAACAAGTCCTTCAAGAAACAAATGCAGATTGTAAACTGATTAGAGACATTAGACGTAGAAAGTCAAAATTCTTTGCAAATGTTATGAGAAGAAATGGATTGGAGAACTTGGTGACAACTGGCAAGATTGAAGGAAAGAGACCAAGGGGAAGACCGATAAGTAAATACCCGGATGGCTTGGCCTCGTGGCATGGTCGGGACAGAAACACGGAGCTGACCCACGACTCAGGTGAATGGCAAAACATAATCGCTTACGCTTACCAGCAAGGCACATGATGGATGGGTGGTGACTGAAGCTCACATTCTCATCACGGCTGAAAGTGCGACTCTCTTAAACTAGAAGTACGAGGACTTTTTTCTTTGGACTGAGTCCGAGAGAGAAAGGTCTCTGAAAAACCAGACGCGCTGAGACCAGGGTAGAGGACAGACGGCTCAGACTCGTAACAGGCAAGGCTAATGTATAAAGTGCCGCCAATTGTTGATACGTTTAGTTCGTGAGTTATTTTAAAGTAGCACTGATTCATAGTACGACTATGTGTTTAGTTGAAGTTATGTAAACATGTAATGTGAAATTAAAAGAAGGGAAGCAGTGCTTGAGAAATAACTGTTTTCCTGATTTATTTGATTGTTTCGGGATTTGAGATTTAAATATTGAGCACAACCCACTACTGGCAATGCTGATCGTATTCTGGTATGAACCTAAGGCCTATCCACGTCAATGTGGAAGCACTAGACTCGAGTTTCGCTCTCGTTTGAGCTCGTCAGTAGTGCATATCCTTGACCGGACCCGGAAACATACCCCGGATCACTGGCGTGTGAAGCGGGTGTGTAACCACGCGGCACACGCTGGTCACCGCCAAATTATCATAACAGAATATTACAACGACACCCATCGTAGGCTGCAGCTCAAGATTTGCCCGATCGCCGCGACTGACGTCCGTCAATCGATGTGGACCCGACTGATCAGGTCTTCTCACTGGCAAGGCACACCAGGCCGCCTAAATTCCAGCGAGCAATAATCAAACTGATTTATTTGGTTGTTTCGGGATTTGAGATTTAAATATTGAGCACAATCCACTACTGGCAACGCTGATCGTATTCTGGTATGAACCTAAGGCCTATCCACGTCAATGTAGAAATTATGTGCGTCATCCATGACAATGTAGTTTGAAATATAACACTCAAAATATAGTCAGCTAAGTCTACTCATAACAATACCAGATGTACTCACGGTGGTCGATAATTATGTACCATGACAACTTGGAGACACGCCGTGTCCACCCAGATTTTATGCCTTGAGACAAATAAACAACACCAACAAATAAACAATACCAACAAATAAACAATACCAACAAATGACTCATACCGGAAACGTTCACATCGAAGTGCCACTGCAGTTGCTCCCGGGTCTGTGACTTCAGGCCCCATCTTTTGATGTCACCGATGCCTGCATTACTAATGAGCAAGTTTAGGCCTCGACTTCCAACTGCAGCCTTCGTTGTCTGTATCAGAAAAAAGATAGTTTATTTACGAACTAACTCGCTGAGCGCTATTATTGGTAAGTTCGGTATTAAAATAAACAAGTATTGTTACCAATTTCAGTGTTGCTGAGCTTTTCTTGTGACGATCTGTAAATTGACGAATCATGATAGACTAGGCATCTTTAAAGAAGGTAGTTTGCCATTGCTTTCCTTCCTGACAGTGACCATACTGGCCGGTAACCGTTACCATTGTATCGATAAAGAGATCTTCTGCTTACCGTCGCGAAACTTGAGACCATAGCCAACAACTATCTGTAGGCTGCCCTCAAAATTTCATCCACCACCTGCCTTCCGAGGTTTCTGGTGAAAAACATCCCTACAAACGGTACAAAAAAAACAGCACATCCTCTCCAAACAAACACAAACAGCGTCCCTCTGTGGGGAGGGGGGGGGGGGAACACCGTTATGCCGTCGCCCTTTTACATGAAAAAGAGTGTTCAGGTGCTACATAGAACCTGTACTTTTGTATGGATGTGAAGCATGGACAATGAGCAAACAAGCTGAAAAACATCTGATGGCTGTAGGAATGTGGTTTCTGGGGACAATGCAAAGAATACCATGGACGGAAAGAAAAGCCAATGACCAAGTCCTACAAGAAACAAATGAAATAGTACACTGATTAGAGAAATTAGACGTAGACAGTCACATTTTATGGTCACGTTATGAGAAGAAATAAATTAGAAAACTTGGTGACAACTTGCAAGATCGAGGGGAAGAGAACAAGGGGAAGGCAGAGAGGTAATCAACCTGGGTGGCTTGGCCACGTGGTATGGTCGAGATAAGAACACTGAGCTGATCCACGACTCTGATGACCGAGTGAGATGGCGAAACTTGACCGCCCACGCTTATCGGCACGGCACATGATAAATGAATTGTTACCAATCTTAGAACCGCTGGCTTGTAGTGATCGCAGTCGTAAATAAATACCAAATTAGTAAGTAGACGAAGTTAGTAAGGAAACCTTTTTGGAGCAGGGTAAAATCATTTGGGGCGAATCATGTTTAGAAGTACTTGACTAACAGTGAAAGAAAACATAAATCATGGATAACGCCGGAAAATCTTTGAAATATAGAAGAAAGGTGAGGTAAGACAGGAGATGAAAATAGTAGCAAAATCAGAGCTTTAAGCGCCAGAGCCCTGAAAAAATATGCAAAAGCTGATACAGAAGTTAAGAAGCAGATCACTCACTGGTACCCGCCGTCTTGACAGACGATAGTCTGTTACACTGTGCTTCAGAAAAGGCATAATAACTACAACCCTTGACGGTTAGGTCAGAGATGGCGTTATACCTCTCCATAGCACAAAGCCTGGGTTGAAATATAGAGATTATGTTATGCTCATGTTGCATAATCCCTCTCTCGGCATGCCTATCTTACTCCAATGGAAAGATAACATCAATGAATCTGGATTGAGATAAGCTGCAGAAGCTACTGGATTAGCAAAGCAATGCTCCAACTGTTCGCTTGTCTGAGCTTCGATTCTAAATCAGTTGCCGACCCAGGCTTAGGGACTGGTCTTCCCTATGATGACATTTAGCTTTAGGTTGTATTCTCTTGTACTAGGATAAGGCTTTTACCCTCGCATTCGCGCTCCAGGGCAGACTAGGCTTTAAGTTTTGGTCGGCAAATGGTCTAGGATGGAAGCTCCGACAGGCGGACAGTTAGAGCATTGCTTTGCGATTCCGGCAGTTTCTACAGCGTGTCTTGTTCTAGATGTATTGGTGTTACCTTCCGTCTGGAGTAAATTAGACAGGCGGGTATAGGAAACATGCTGCATGGGCAACACATGCTCTATACAATTCAGCTCAGGCTTGGTGCTATGGAGATTTTATTGTTCTTTTTTATTGTGAAGCACAATGTAACAAACTATCTTCTGTCAAGACGCCAGTGTGCCAGTATAGATTACGATGAATATCTTAAAGCAATGGCAATGACTTACCTCAAAAGCTTTTTGAATGTCATCATCTTTCTCCACATCTAGTTTCACGACTTTCACGGACCGATTCGCCTTGGCCACCTCCTGTAAATCTTTCGCTGTCTCGGGATTTCGGCAACCAGCAATTAAAACTTCGGGCGGGTTTTGTAGCTTCAAAAATTGCTTCACAAACTCCAACCCTAACCCTCTGGACGCGCCAGTTATGAGAACTGTTTTCGCAGCAAGAGGCATTCTGCTTCAATTTCAGAAAATTACAGAAACGCTAAATCGTGTATAATGTATGCTGGCTTAGCTATTCTATTTCCTCGGTATCCTTTTGTCCGGCTCAATTTATACTTAAAAGTAAATGACAATACATATCACTGGTAGTCATGCTACTCGTATTTACACAAGCTTGAACTATGGCCGACTTTTGCAATTTACTTTGCACCGTCCAGTGGCGTTATCCAAACGTGCAGCGTTTTCTCGATTTGATATCTAGGTGTGACAATCACAGGGTGCTCCGGAACAAACTGTACCTTAGGGTCGCAACCATTGACAGAACAAATGAACAAGCAGGGTGGGCGTTCTTGTCTGGGGAAATCAATTCATGTAAGTGTGTGTGTGTGTGTGTGTGTGGGGGGGGGGGGGGGGTTCCGGGGCAAGAAGGACACCCCACGCTCGGAGGAAAAGCCAGGTGAACTTTTAATCATACCAATACTGCTGAAGCTGTGGTGACGGCATTACAGACGCAATTCGTAATCCCGCATATCACGTTCGGATCAAAGCTGCGGGTGATTTGGAAGCAGAAGGCTGTGTGCTGGTTTTTATACAGTGGTAGGATTGCCGGTCGTTCAGAAAGTAATGGCAAACTACTGGGCGTAAACTTGCCAAGAAATCACAATCAGTCCCAAAAAGCTGGGGTTGACGGTGATGTCATGTAAAGGATATGCAACTAACTACCTGGCAGTCCATGAGTGCTCGGATTTCCTCCTCGGAGGTGAGGAAGATTCCCTCCTCAGTATCCTCCTCAGCGTGTGGCGGCCGACAACACAAGTTCTAGGTTGGCTGATTATTATTCTCAGTTTTACACTCAGTTTTTGTTTTTTTTAACAGTTCTTGAAGTCTGATCAAGGATGCAGATTCACAGACATCACTCGATTCGTACATGGTGTATTGTTAATGAACCTTCTGGCCTAGAGAGACAACAGTGGAAGATAAACTCTATGGACCGCTGAATGAACTAAAAAAGACTGTTAGATTCATACAAGAGACGACATTGCAGTTGTAGACATGTTTCAAGCGAACGAAAGAAGAAGAAGAAGAAGTTAATGAGTGTGCAGTGTTTGAAAATATTGCCGGTCCAAGTTTTGTATTTGCCTATTATGTTTCACGAATCACCAAAAAATTCTTATTATGTGTATTATTCTTATTATGTTGCATGAACGTTATATAGGGTAAATACAAAACTTGGACCGGCAATATTTTCAAACACTGCACAGTCATTAAAAATGCACCCTATATTTTCGCCCTGCCGTTCTGAGGACATACAGTGCATCAGCCGGACCCATTGCTCATCCGATACCTATAATAGGTAGTTCTGCCCACAAGACTATCAGCTTGTTCCTTCTGTAGAAGCAGACGTGAATCATATGAGGCGGAGATGGGCCGAGCTGCATGCGACAGCTAGAGGGACAGGACGGTTTGAAATGGGTTGGTTGAAACTTGAAAGGTTATGCCCCATTGGGGGATACAGGGAGAAATAGAGAATCATTGTGTCTGTGTCAGATGGACGTTGGTGAGTACTATCAATATTTAAGTTGCAGAAGAGATGATACCTGAATCTTCTTTTTCTTGTTCTTGTTCTTCTTATTGTTATTATTATTGTTTTTTCTCTTCTTCTTCTTCTTCTTTTCCTCCAACTGCTCCTGTTCCTCCTCCTTATTTTCCTCTTCGTCTTCTCCTCCTTCTCCTTCATGCTCTTCCTATTTTTCTTACTCTTCTTCTTTTTCCCCTCCGTCTCCTCGTAATCTTTCTGCTCCTCCTCCTTCATTTCCTTCTTCTTCTACTTCTTCTTCTTCTTCTTCTTCTTCTTCTTCTTCTTCTTCTTCTTCTTCTTCTTCTTCTTCTTCTTCTTCTCCTTCTTCTTCTTCTTCTTCTTCTTACTCTTACTCTTCTCTTCTTACTATCTTTATTTATTTATTTCTTCTCATATTTCTTCTTCTTCAAGTTTCTGGTCTAAATTGCTGGCGACCAATACTGTCCACTCCTCTCTGTAATCTATTTTTATTTCCAGAAACCCTTTGGGGTCGTCACTGTAGCTATCTGGTTCGTGCTGTATGCCAGGCCTTTGGCGGGTCGCTTTGCGGAAAGAGACCGAGCCATATGGGATAAAACCCGGTGCATTTTTTACAATCCTATGGATCAGCGCATCATGAAATATAAAAATGAAGAAAGTTGTGTTTATGAAGCGTGGTGATAGAGAAATAATGTTCCGTCTCTGCTACTTGGGTGTTTAGGCAGTGTGACCTTGCGTTTGTAGACCAAAGTCCACAAAAAGTCAATCCAATGACAAGCAGATTTGGCAGCCCACACGCGCCTGAGTGTTTGACCCAAAGTCCCTGATCGCATCATTAACAAGCACATTACACATTTTACACTTGAATGTATTTACACACTGATCGATTTTCTACTCCGCTTTAGTAATCGTGATTTCCAATTCATCATCATCATATGCTGTACTGATAAGCGTGGGCATATTTCGCATCTCATGATCACCAGAGTTGTGGGTCAGCTTAGTGTCCTTGTATCGATGATACAACGTAGACAAGCTATCCAGGTATTTGCTTCTCTGCCTTCCCGTTGTTCTTCCCCCCCCCCCCCCCAATCTTGCCAGTTGTCACCAAGTTCTCCAATTTATTTATTCTCGTAACGTGTCCAAAAATCTGTGACTGTCTATGACAAGTCTACGTCTAATTTCTCCAATCAGTTTACAGTTTTCATTTGTTTCTTGTATGACTCGGTCATTTGTTTTTCTCTCTGTCCATGGTATTCTTTGCATTTTCCCCAGGACAACATTTTCACTGCCATTAGATGTTTTTCACCTGTGTGCTCATTGCCCACGCTTCACATCTATACAAAAGTACAGGTTCTATGCAGCGCTTCTACACTCTTTTTCTCGTTTAACAATTGAAATATTTTTATTGGCCAATATGTTTTTATTTTCAGAGGATATTGTTTTTGTGTTTGTTTGTTTTTTTCTGGGATGGATGTGCTGTTTTTTCGTCTCCGTTTTAGAAACTTCACAACAAACCACGGAAGGCAGTTGGTGGAGAGAGAATATTAATATATTAGGAATGTGTGAGGCGAGATAGAAAGGAACAGGGATAAAGACAAGGGAGGTTTTTAAGATTATTTATAATGGGGGAGAAGAATGACAAAGAGGTGTAGCAATTATCTTAGATTTGCATACATCAAAATCTGTTAAAAGATACTGGGCAGTGCCAGACAGGTTTCTATTGGTGAAATTAATCGGCGGACCTTTTAACATAAACGACATTCAAATATATACCCCAAAAGGAGAAAGCAGTGAATTTTATGCTGACATAGAGAATACTTTGAAGACATGTAAAGGTTCAGAAATAACTATCATAATGCGCGACTTCAATGCGAAAGTAGGAAATCAAGGCTGTGGGTGCACAGCAGGCAAACATGGTTTGGGAGAACGAAACTAAAGAGGATACAGACTTGTAGAATTGGCAAACGAACAGGAAATGATTGTTGGAAGGCACATTGAGCGTAAAGTTAAAGAAAGTTAACCAGGAAACACTTAATATGACCTGTGTGCATAGAAAAATGACAAAGAAATGGAAGACAATTTAAACATGGAAGTAAAGAACAGATTTTATATATTGTCTGATCTAGAGATCCTATTTCAAGATGTGGATGTTCAATGGGAAATGTTGACGACTTCAATCGATTTGGCTGCAGAAACAACTATTCCAAAATTAAAGAAAGTAGATCGTAAGAAATGGATGACTGAAGAAATGTTACAACTAATGGAAACAAAAAGACAGAACAAAAATAATCCTGACAAATATGAAGAGATTCACAGAAAATTCAGAACATTATGTATGGAGACAAGAGAAGCATAGCTCGTAAAAAAATTGCATAGAAATTGAAAAACAACACAACAATAAAAGAACCAAATTAATGCACAGTCAGTCAGTCAATCAGTCAGTCAGTCAGTCAGTCAGTCAGTCAGTCAGTCAGGCAGGCAGGCAGTCAGTCAGTCAGTCAGTCAGTCAGTCGGTTGGTTGGTTTGTTGGTTGGTTGATTGATTGGTTGGTTGGTTGGTTGGTTGGTTGGTTAGTTGGTTGGTTGGTTGGTTAATTAGTCGACAGATCATCCCCACTGCACGTCGAACTATTCGGTCCATAAGTGCTCGGATCCCCTCCTTAGTAAATCACACCGCGTGTAGCAACTGACGACATCAATTCTGTTTATTAATCTTCTTTGGCTTCCCGCGTAGTGTTCTTGTACATCGAACAACAGTATAATGAGCAACGTCACAAAGATTTTGCTAAGAATTATCATGCATTGAGTTAGGAAGAAAATACAACCTGAAAAGGAGAACAACAATGTGGGTTTGTAGAAGGCAAAGGTACAATTAATGCTGTATATATGCTGAGAACATTAATTGAACGTTCTATAGAAGTATACACAAAGGCTTTTGATAAAGTAAGACATGTCAACATGATAAAGATGCTTGCAGATCTACAAATAGATGGGAAAGACCTTAGACTTGTTAAAACAAAAACATATTGGAAACAAGCTGTCATAAAGATTGATAAAAAAAAAATAATGAAGTAGGTCACCCTAATAATAGAGGTGTGAGATAGGGATGTGTAATATCTCCAGATCTTTTTTCCAAGTAAAGTGAAAATATTTTCAGGAATATAGACGATATGAAAGGAATCATCATTAGGGAACGTAACATCAATAACATTAGTTATGCAGAAGATACAGTATTGAATGCGGACAATGAACAGGATCTGCAACATCTAGTAGATGCAGTTGCTGCACACAGTAAACAACTAGGGTTAGAATTAAATTGTAAGAAGGCACAGATTATGGTCCTCACTATGACAATAATGTAATATACAAGTAAGTGGGAATATTCTTAAACAAATGATTCGGTACAATTATCTCGGAACAGTCATAACATCTGATGGGAGATGCCTTGACGAGATTAGAATAAGAATCGCTATGGCGAAGGTAGCCTTTTGATGAAACATATACTGACCAGTAAAAAGATGTCAATTGCAACGAGAAAAAGAGTGTTGAGGTGCTACATAGAACCTGTACTTTTGTATGGACGTGAAGCGTGGAAAATGAGCAGACAAGTTGAAAAACATCTGATGGCTGTGGACATTTGGTTTATCTGGACAATGCAAAGAATACCATGGACAGACAGAAAAACCAATGACCAAGTCCTACGAGGAACAAATGAAACGCTTACACTGATTAGAGAAATTAGACACAGATAGTCAAAACTTGTAGATCACGTTATGAGAAGAAATAAATTTTAGAACTTGATGACAGCTGGCAAGATCGAGGGGAATAGAACAAGGGGAAAGCAGAGAAGTAAATACCTGGATGGCTTTACCACGCGGTATGATCGAGACAAGAACACTGAGCTGATCCACGACTCTGGTAATCGAGTGAGATGGCGACCGCCCACACTTATCGGCATGGCACATGAGGAATTAATGCTTTCCATCTTGCAAAAAGTTACATTCTTGTTCTAATCTCTTCAAGGCATCTGCTATCAGATGTTATGACTGTTCCGAGATAGATGTACCGATCAACTTGTTTAAGAATATTCCCATTTGCCTGTATATTACATTGTTGTATTTCCTTCTTCCTAGTGATTTTCAATTATGTAAATTAAAGGTGTGTGCATGTCTTTTACAGGACATCGCAATCAATTACAGCATTTATTGGCGTTTGTGATTTACTAGACCAGTGCTTCTCAACCGGTGGGGAATTTCCCCCAGGGGGGAATTTTAGGGTTTCCAGGAAAGGGGTGGGGTGCGGGGGGAGAGAATTAAGATAATTTCAAGATCGCGTTGATACAAGAACCGATTACGTGATATTGTTTTTCCCTCCATTATTCACAGTTCTGTACTTCTCGCTCTTCTGAAATTCGTTTTATGACGTAAGTAGACCCGCAAATCACGTTTTATGTAGACGTCTAGACTTTTTCTCGTATGTGTTATTAAATATAGCTTCCATTTTTACGTATACTGTGTAAGGGCGGGGGAAGGAAATACGAAAGGGGGAATGACATTATGAACATATGGTAAAGGGATGCATAGGCCAGAAAGGGTTGAGAACCACTGTACTAGGTAACGTTGTTTAGTAGTTGTCCTTGCTTTCCGAACGTCCGACGTCTCAATACCATTGATAATCACAAGACGATCTGTTTCCAAATCTTCAACAGTTGATTTCGAACCCACAACTCGGTATGCCGGGGAATTATTAAACTGCTCGGCTCACTATCCTCAACGCCATAGTACCGGTGTTTGTAAACTAGAAAGAAGCTTTATTGGAAAGATGAGTATTATATGCTGTATTCATGCAACTGCACAGTTCGCGGCGACTGCAATAGCCAGGCGGCCTTAATTCCTCAGGCTCAAAACCCCCCTGCCATACACCGCAAGGTACTAGACTGGCAGTAAGTGAAGGTTTGACTATCGAACAATACTTAATGTTAGAGTTGAGTTGAGACAAGTTGAGTTGAGACAAGTTGAGTTGAGACAAGCACCGACATCTCAGCACTCGGAAAATTCCCATACTTATGTTGTAGCGTGGACTGCATATTCGGAAGGATAGCGGTCGGCCTGTCGCTTGGAATTGACTGGATTGCCTTTTCGGATCACGGGTGCATTTTTCTCGGAGACTCCTGGGGGTCGTCGCTGAAGCTAGGTGTTCGTGCTTTGTGCGATGCTTTCAGTGGGCCGAAAGGGACTGAGCAATATGGGGTACCTGTGCGGGCTGTTGGCTTATCGAGACTCATGTCCATTCCACTTTTCACATTGGGCAGTGAGGAACATTTCGTATGATATTCACTGGCACAGGAACGGAACATAATGGGGAAGATCCCGTTGCCGTTAAACTGGAACCGCTACTAACTAACTTATTCCGTCCTCATCTGCAACAGCCAGCGAAGGGTGACAACACTAATGATACCAGCAGCAGTCTAAGTATGTATGTGCCCGCCTGGCCTTTCCTCTGACCACTCCCTAAAGCACCATTCCCTCCAAGACGTGATGATCTCTGTTCTTCCGCACTATACACACAAATCCAAAGGGCTCCGATCACGTCTGCCTTATCATGCACCAATACTCCACCAAGGGTTGCGGACCCGGCCAATCTGTCCGCCTGCTTGTTTCCCACCACACCAGCATATCCTGGGGGGAGGAGAGGGAGGGGGGGGGGCATATGCAACAGATGCTCTATATTCTGTACTGTTGAATGGACGCCTGCCACTCTGCCCAAAGCATGCATGTCTTCACCTGTCTAGTCATACTTTGTGAATCCATAATGAAATAATGGGACAGCGCCGTTGTGATTTTATTAAGAATAAAGTTGAGAATATCGTAGGCTGAGAAGAAAACAAATACTGGGGTACTGACTGCTGGTGGCGACACAGACATCATAATACAAACACCCCCCCCCCCCCTTTCGCCCACACACACACACACACACAACAACAACAACAACAACAACAACAACAACAACAACAACAAAACACAACTAAAACAATATAACAAACAAATGGACTTTACGGAGGAATGTGAACAGAAGATTTAAACACAGACGCTATAAACAAAATATTGCATGATTTCTTGCCTGACATATCTCCCTGCACCTCGTCAGGTACATACTGCCGAGTTGTATATCCCATGAAGTGGACACACCAGTAATACTGTGGCTGCAATACTAAGTACATTGTCGCTGATATCTGTGAAACTGTAAACAGAAGCCATGGAATTATCCTTATGTAGGATGAGAAGTCAGCGTTGGGGGATGCTTAATGTGTTTGCGCTTATAATTCCGTTGCGCTGACGGTGGGATATGGAATTATTTCCTTAATCTAGTCACGTCGACTTCAATGTTAATTTCTCGTTCATAAAGCAATTGCATAATTTTTAAAATAGTTTTAATAGTTGCATGTCCTTTACTGGACGTCGCTGTTAACCCCATCATTGTTTGGCTATTTGTGGTTTACTAGGAAGGTTTACGTTCAGTATTTTGCCATTGCTTTCTGAACGACCGACGATCATACCATTTTATGAAAATCAGGCGGCATGTTTCCAAATTGCCTGCAGTTGTGTTTCGAACGCTGTACGCGGGATTGCGAATCGCGTTCGTAATCTCTTCAATAAATAGAGCCGGCTAATGGCATACAGCCGGTTCCGTGGCTATGGCGTTACTGACGCAGTTCGTAATTCCGCTTACCCGCTTTCGAAACACAGCTCGCGAGATTTGGCAGCAGACCATCATTCATGCCGGTAAGCGTGGGCTGTCATGTTTTGCCATCTCAGTCATCACCAGGGTCGTGTATCAGCTCAATGTTCTTGTCTCGACCATGCAACGTGGCCAAGCCATCTAGCTATTTACTTCTGTGCCCTCCCCTTGTTCTCTTCCCCTCGATCTTACCAGTTGTCACCAAGTTCTCCAATTTATTTCTTCTCATAACGTGACCAAAATATTGTGACTGTCTACGTCTAATTTCTCTAATCAGTTTACGGTTTTCATTTGTTTCTTGTAGGATTTGGCCACGCACATGACTATCGATAACGGGCGAGGCTGCTCCTACGAAGTACCCGTCTACACCGTTTCTCTGATTTTCGATGATATCGCAAAGCATAATTTTCTTGGCAACTGTAAAGACGGTAGTTTGCTATTGCTTTCCTTCTTAGCAGTGGCCATACTTGTCAATGACCGTAGACATTGTTTCTACCGCCGTGAAGCTGGTGACCATAACCTACAACTATCTGTCAGCTGCTCTTCAATTTCACCCACCACCTGCACGCATGGCTTCACGTAATCTTGATCGGGAGGCTAAACGGGTAACCCATCTTGCCCAAGGGTGTCCCGTAGACTAGCTGAGGGAATGAGGCACCTTACTTCTTCTTTGATAGGGGATACCCCCATCCCGCTACCCAACAGACCGTGTTGGGCTGGATTTTAACGATTTTGTATGGGAGCCGGTCGTTCAGAAAGCAATGGAAAACTACTGAACGTAAACTTGCCAAGACATCAACAACAGCAGTAAAATGCTTGTGTTGACAGCGATGTCCCGTAAAAAGGATATGCACAAATAAAAAAAAATAAAAAAATAGGGAATACTTCTTCTTTTCGTTCATCCGGAGTGTTTTTTCAGATGTGATTGCGGTGTGTCTGTTATGCGCCCTTGGGCCGAAACCCGTAGGCCAACACATCGACTTTAGCGTGCATTTTTGACCAGGTAGCATTCCTGGGAGACTCTCACTTTTGTGGCGCCATCTGCAACCATGCTGGCCAAGGTGGAACGGTCGAAGACAACGGTCATCCATCAAAGGAAGGCAGGGACAGTCCATAGCATTTTCCGCCATCCAAGGTTGCTTCCATAGTTGCAGGGCCGACACATAACTCCCTGGATCTGGGCTCACCGAGGGAGATCGTCACGTCCTGCTCATGGCTGCTTTAATTCCTCACTTCAATATATTGGTCATTTCGTTTCCCCGGGTCATTCCCGCACAAACCAGACAGGTTTGCAGACGGCATCCACTCAGCGAGTTTTCGGACATGTGCTTGTCGTTGCGCCCATCAGAGCTTTTCCAGGCTCAACAGACATTCGGAAAACTACCCAGTCAGAGCTGTTCCGAACAAGAGTGGCATTCGGAAACTAGGTAGTCAGAGCTGTTCCTAGCACGAGAGACATTCGGACGAGACATTTCACTCGGACGTAATTGCGTAGTGTCAATTTTTAGTTTGCCACCCGTAGGACGACACTTCCGACTTCCAGCGGGCATTTTTTAATGAGGTTAGCCATCCTCTGGTTTCGAGGCACGTTTGACTGTTGTGATGTCGCTAACATCTCAGCTGGTCAAGATAGAACGACGAACGACATCGTGGTCGGCCCTCAAGGGAAGGCAGGGGCAGACCATGAGCATGCCCTCGCTATCCAAGGAGGCTTCCATAATTGCAGAGCCGGCACATATTGCTCTGTGACTGGGCTCACCCGAGGAGTTGCCACGTCCTGCTCATGGCTGCTTTAGTTCCTCACTTCCATGTGTTGGGCAACTCGTTTGCCACTGATCGCTCAAGCACACACCAGGGACGGTCAGACTGCAAGCGACACCCACGCTTTTGATTTCGGACCACGCAATAGGTTCGCTCGCCGTGCGTTCCATTTTGCGGCATTGAGACCTTCTTCCACTTTTGTCTACACTCTCTATGAGTTAGATACAGTTTTCGCAGCCACTTTCTTCGACTGGGGCACTTTTTGACTTTTTGTACTCGCTCACGAGGTAGGCTACTTGTGCTGCCGGATCACCTTATCTTCGTGCAGCGGTGAACGAGAAACGGCCTGGCCTCTCATCCGGGAATCTCTCATATCCCCCAGCTGAGAGCCTTCGAACTTCTATCAGACCTGAGCATGTAGCTTGCTCAGTATCACGCCTTTATTTTTCGAGAGGTGGCTGTCGGCCCGGCTCTCAGGTCCGAGGGTTTGTGGCTTAGAGGCGTTCAGCCACAGCCCTCGACAGGGAGCCTTTAGTGTTTTGTCCGGACCAAGAACTTCTGCCTTCGTGCGCCTGATTTAAATTTTGGACTGCTATCCTCAGTCTCACCTGCAGACCAGCAGGTTGTGTCTCTCTTAGTCTGGTCCCTATCCCATATGCTGTCCGATATGTAGTTTTTTCACCCATCGACAAGCACATGGGGTCGATGGGACACGCAAGCTCCCCCACCACGGCAAGGTGGAGACACATCGGGGGAGATAGGGAATACTAATGTGTACCATTTGCACTGAAACAACACATTCGTGATAAAAATAATATTAATTATTGGAGAACCCTTTATGCCATTAAAATAGATTGAGAAATAAACGCACGGGAATTGACTGGCATTCATATAAGTAGAGTAAAGAAGTAGAGATTACAGAGCATACATACAAAATGAAAGTTAAAGTGGCAACCTAAGACCACACACTACATTTAGCTATACATTATTTTTCATGTCGATTGTTTCCATGTATATATTTTCATGTCGTTGTATTATTATGTATATTTTTTATTTGTGTGCTGACGAAGCCCTTAGCCGCAGCATCCACGGTGTTACTATGAATGTATTCAAATAAGGTTTAGCGTTCCAACTTCTCGATATTTTTGATACTGTAATTGTAAATTTAACCAGATGGGCCAACTTGTAACTGGCCAGTCGTTCATCCCAAAGTAAAATGGTGGCGAAGGTAGCCGGTGTCTGCCTGCTGGCGTTGTTCGCTTTCTGTTCTGCCTCGGTTCCAGGCAAGAGGATGCTAGTTTTAGTTGATAACTGGTCCCTTCGAGAAACGCACTCGATATTCTTCAAATCACTTAGAGGTAATTGTGATTATTTGTATAATTGCACTGTAGTAATCTTGCAGGGAGGTGGGGACAGCAACGTTTGTTGAGATCGTGCCACAAGCCTGGCGACACGTCACCAAATCACAATATACACATTCTAGACGACCGAAGCCTGGTTTGTCGCACTGATATGCTGTCATTATGCATAGTAATAGTTACAGATGTGTAAGACTAATACCTAAATGCATTTTTACAAGTTGCAAATTGAAGAATATTATATATAAATATAGTATTTAAAAGACAAATGTCAAATTCAAATGGAATGGTTAGTAGTTAGTATTAGTAATAAAATAGATGATGTGAGACATTCACATTGTCACAACAATGCATGATTGTATCGCTGTTCTTGACTACTTCTATTTTTAATTTGATTGTTTGATGCAGGGGATTCATAGCAAAAGCTAATTGCCAATGTTTAGTAAAGGAGAGCTTGGCATATAACACCACAACCTCAAGTCTGAGAAAGTGGTGGTTACTGAGTTACTGCAGCTGTCCGCTGGTTGGAGAAAACCATGTTGTGATTGTGACAGATTCACAAAGTATGCTGACATACTGACAAGGGTGAAGATGCTTCGTACTGAATGGTATGCATCAGTTCAGGTTTTGTGGTTTGTGAGCATTCACTGGATCTTTCCTCCAGGACTATGGTGTGGTTGGAAATTAGCAGGTAGACAGATTTAAGGATGATTTGATGCATGATAAGACATATGGTGAAGGCCCTCTGGGGGCATGTGAATAATGCAGAACAGATAGACTATCATGGTCTAGAAAGAATGCGGTAGCAAGGGGTGGTCAGAGGATCTGGTAGACAGTCGTCACTCGGAGGTAAAGCAAGACGGACATATAATCAGATTGTAACGGGCACCATTAGTTTAGTAGTGGGACTCTTCACTGGCTGTTGAAGATGATGACTGGGTGCTTATTGTAATGCCCCAAGTGCAGTGATATAGGTTCTTGACTCAACTCAACTGTCTGATCTAGAATTCTGTGTCAAGATGCTAATGATCAACTTTGTATATGTACACTTTGTACACTGTTAATAGGGAAAGCTAATCCACATGCAAAATTCAGTCCAGCACTACGATAAGTAATGTATATGACTACACTTTAATGCAAAGCGAGCCAGCACAAATAAAAAAAGAACATGTGTTTACACCTGCTGTTGGAGATCACAAGATGTGGAGAAACCTGGTCTACGCCAGTCAGCAAGGCACATAATGATGATGTGGTGTCACACCCCTATGGCATATCTGCATGGGTCATTTACTGTTATTAGTTATGGCAAATCAGAAAAGATCGAGAATAGATGCAATAAGGCAAACCAACTCATTGGACAAATGGCACTAATACTAAAGAACAAACATGTATCAATAACTACTAAGAAAGCACTTTACAACACAATCTTCCTACCAACTCTATGCTACCAATGCCAAATCTGGACAATGTCAGAAAAAGTGAAAAGAAAAATCACAACAACAGAAATGAGATTCCTGAGAAGAAAACTCAATGTATCAAGAAGAGAGAAAATCAGGACTAAAATGGGGGTTATAGCAGTGCTAGATTTTATTAGAAGGCAGCAAGTCAAATGGTTTGTCATGCAACTAGGTTACCAGCTGACAGTATACCACAACAAGCAATGATTTACAGACCAGAAGTCTATAAACATGCACTTTCTCACTGTTTATACTTCACCTCGACTCTGCAAGGTACAAAAGGAATGAGATGCTGTTAATCTAATTTAGTAAAATATATCAGAATAAAAGGTAAGAAATCATCAGGTAATTTATTTTAAATGGCTGTTTGGTTTTCATAATTTCCCATTTATATTGTGATTTCATTCTCAGAATATGGCTACGACTTGACATTTAAGACAGCTGATGATGCCAGTTTGGCTTTGGTGAAATATGGCGAGTTTTTATATGACAATCTTGTCTTATTTTCACCATCAGTTGAAGGTATGATGTTGTTAATGTTTATCAGATTACATGACAGTTTACTTAATTGACTAATGATCTGGAATCAATGTGGCTCGCAGGGAAGAAAAGAATAGGACAAGCTGCAGAAGCTGACGGTCAGCTAAGCAATGCTCTAACTGCCCGCCTGTCGGAGCTTCAATCCTCGACCAGTTGCCAACCAAGGCTTGGGCCTGGTCTGCTCTGCCATGACATTTAGTCTTTAGGCTGCATTTCCTCGCACTAAGATAAGGCTTGTACCCTCCCAATTGCGTTCCTCCTCCGGAAGCCGCTAGCACAATGTGGGGGTGTCGGGTTGTGTTAATGCCACCCAACATTTGGCACTAACAGAAAGCAGGTAGTACCCACCCAACATTTGGCACTAACAGAAAGCAGGTAGTACCCACCCAACATTCGGCGCTAACAGAAAGTAGGTAGTACCCGCCCAACATTCGGCGCTAACAGAAAGCAGGTAGTACCCGCCCAACATTCGGTGCTAACAGAAAGCAGGTAGTACCCGCCCAACATTCGGCGCTAACAGAAAGCAGGTAGTACCCACCCAACATTCGGCGCTAACAGAAAGCAGGTAATACCCACCCAACATTCGGCGCTAACAGAAAGCAGGTAGTACCCACCCAACATTCGGCGCTAACAGAAAGCAGGTAGTACCCACCCAACATTCGGCGCTAACAGAAAGCAGGTAGTACCCACCCAACATTCGGCGCTAACAGAAAGCAGGTAGTACCCACCCAACGTTCGGCGCTAACAGAAAGCAGGTAGTACCCGCCCAACGTTCGGCGCTAACAGAAAGCAGGTAGTACCCGCCCAACATTCGGCGCTAACAGAAAGCAGGTAGTACCCACCCAACATTCGGCGCTAACAGAAAGCAGGTAGTACCCACCCAACATTCGGCGCTAACAGAAAGCAGGTAGTACCCACCCAACATTCGGCGCTAACAGAAAGCAGGTAGTACCATCTACTGTAATACAATAGCTCAGTCATATCATGACAAGACCTGACAGACAACAGGCAGTTATTTATTTTAGGTCAGTTTTGAAAATCTGCCTCCATGCGGATTCGCACTCATGACCACCAGCCCAGTGGCAACTATCTAGCCATTACACCACCGTGGCTCTCTCCATAATAAAAATAATGAGTATTGATTAGTGGTGATGTAAAGGTTTTTGCAAATATTACCATGCATTTCTATTTCTTGTGTGCTTGTCGTGATTGCTTAAGATTAACCACATAAGTGATGTTTGAACGAAATAATGTATGAAAGGCAAGAGATAAGAATGTTAACCCTTTGAAAATATTTTTTTAGTTCCCTAATAAAGGGTTCGTGCAACTAGATGTTTTTGTTTTAATTCATGAATGTTGTGAAGGATTTATATGTATTGTATTTAAAATGCGTCTTCTTGTTTTTCAGAGTTTGGCGGATCTATAGATGTTGCTGCAATCACTAGCTTTATAGATGGTGGAGGCAACGTTCTCATTGCAGCTAGCTCAAATATTGGTAATGGAAATGATGTTTCTCATTGTTTTTGTTGTTACTGTGTACTGTCTATCATGGGAATGGAGATATAGCAGCTAACTCATGTTAAATGTTTATCTTCATTGTTGTTATGTTGTACTGCCGGTCATGGGAATGGAGGAGGTGGTCAATGCAGCATTACAGTAATTCAGTTAAATCCTTATGTGATGGTTGTTACCATGTCAGACTCTGTCAGTGCATGGAAAGATAACAGGCTGGCATCAGATATCTCATCTTCACGCATTTTGTAAATCTGTTGGCCTAATCGATCCTTGGTACATTAGCCTGGCTGGGAATTGAGTCTGCAGAGAGGACTTTCGGGTCTTGGCCAATGTATAAGTCCTGGCTGTGCGACCTCAACTGCCCAAATCATCATTTCCCCCAGTATAGCCAGACTCAGGTTACTGGTCTATTGAGATGGCACTGCATTCACAGCTGTATGGAACAAGAGGAGCTTCATAAAACTGTTGGACTACATCATAAGAACTCATCTGTAGGTGTAAACATGAAAGGAATGAGTGCAAGAAAAAGAAGAATCATTGTGTCCTTTGCCGAATTACGTTGGAATTTATGTACCTCCACATATCTTATTGTTCTGGATCAATCCAATGTTATTCTTCCACAACATCAGCTTAGATCAATCAGCATACAGCTTAAATGATATGTATTATATATCTAAATGGGTAAACAGTCCACCTGCTCTGAGCAGGTGGAAAATTTGGCTGGGTCTGCACCCCTTGGTGAGGTATTGGTGCATAATAAGGCAGACGTGGCCGGGTCCCATTGGAATCGTGTGTAAAGTGCAGAAGAACGAGTAGATCATCATGACTTGGAGAGAATGATGCTGCAGGAAGTGACCGGAGGATATCACCGACACTAGGGACTCCGAGGAAGGGGTTGATGGACACATAATCAGACTGCTACTGATACCATTAGTATTGGGACTCTTCACTGGTTGTTGCAGATGGCAGAACACATATGGGAATGTCTCCAATGCTGCGATGTCGGTTCTTGACTCAACTAGACAAACTGTATGAATATTTAGTCTAAGTCCTGTTGATAATGTCTTTCTTTGTTCATGTTTAAGGTGATCCTGTTAGAGAATTGGCAACCGAGTGTGGTGTGGAGTTTGACGAGGAAGGTACTGCCGTCATCGACCATCTGAATTATGATGTTGCTGATGAGGGCAAGGTTAGGCTTATTCCATTTTTTAAACTGGGTACATGTCTTTAGAATTATGTATGTTCTTTGAGTTGGTTTGCATCTGGTAGATCAACAGTTTCCCAGAGTTGACATGGTGGTTCTTAATGCAATGGAAACATCCTTTGTCACCATCAGACAGGAAATTGGAGGTTTCACTAGCAACAAGCAAGGTTGTAACTTATATAAAATGGAGAATTTAAAAAAAGAAAGAAAAAACATCAAAGCAGGAGCTAGCTGTGGGTCTGTGAAGTGCTGAGACCTTTTGTAGGCCTGGATGCATGGATGTGCTAATTGAGAAAAGAATGGCCATCTATTCCCCCTTGAATTCATGCCTACCAATCATGAAAAAGCTTGCTGGTACAACGTGGGGAGCAGATGAGAAAGTTCTCAAGAAGTTATATACTGGACGGGTGAGGCCAGTACTGGAATATGGCATTGCAGCTTGGGCAACAGCAGCTAAGTCAAACTTTAACAAAATAAGTAGAGTCCAAAATCAAGGAATGCGAATCATAACTGGAAGCCTGAAGACAACGCCTATTAATGAATTAGAAAAGATCACTTGTTTACAACCAATGCAGGATAGAAGAGATAGCAGAGCCCAGCAACAAGCTGAAAAATTTAGAAGATTGACAGACCACCCTATGTATAAAAGGTTTAGTGGTTTTGGTAAGGGAAGACTGAAGCGTAGCAACTTTGTAGAAACTGCAAAACGAAAAATTAGGGCAGATCCCATACTTAACATATCAACAGTCAAACCTATTTACAATGCAGACAAGTTCCCAGCTTGGAGACAGCAGCAACTGCCTGAGATGATAGAATACATTCCTGGTATTGAGAAAAAGAACACTCAGCATGAAACCGAAAGAAGAGAAATAACTATAAACTACATAAAAGAACATTACCCAAGCAGCAATTGGACCCATGCATATACAGATGGATCAGCCAAAAATTCAATAGAGAATGGAGGAGGAGGAATTCTCCTAAATTTAAAAAATGGAGTGAAAAAAACACATTCAGTGGCAACTGGAAAGTTTTCAAGTAACTTCAAAGCGGAGGTAGAGGCTCTGAAAACTGCAGCAGAAATGCTCTTGATGGAGGAAAATAAAGAGAAGCAAATAGCTATCTTCACAGATGCAAAGTCAGCGGTCTCAATACTGAAGAGCAATAACAGCACAGAAATAGCTGACCTAAGAGCAGCACCCCATGGTCTATGCCAGAAATCCAAAAAAGTTGTAATACAGTGGATCCCATCACATTGCAGTATACCTGGAAATGAAGAGGCTGACAGACTGGCAAAAGAGGGCGGACGACTACCACAGCCTGACATAGACATAACCTATAACGAGGCAAAGAGGTTGATAAAAAGCACCTATAGAACCAAATGGGAATCAGAGCATCCAGGCCACCAGAAGGATGATGCATATTACAAACTCGACAGAAGAGAACAAGTAGCAATCTTCAGACTCCGCACAGGACATAACAGGCTGAAATACCACTTGTTCAATAAACTAAAGATAGGAGATACCGATGAATGTAATTGTCGAACTGGAAAAATGACAGCAAAACATTTGCTTCAGGATTGTCCAATATATGCAGAACAGAGAAAGATATTTTGGCCCACACCTGCTTCATTTGAGGACAAGCTCTATGGAGATATCAACAAGCTCAAGTTGACCGTAGCTTACTTTAACTACATACAGGTTGACATTTAAAGGTGTATGAAGAAGTATTCAGACTGCCACACTTCATACCACAGGTATGTCGGTTACAAAAGCCTCCCAGAGGCATGAAATGGAATATTGCTGGATAGGAGATCCATTACGTGGAAAGTCCGAACCAAAAGCTCACTGTGTGGGCTTTCAAAAAAGGTGGAAAAAGTGTCCTAGTGGCACGAAATGGAATATTGCTTGGATAGCAAATCCATTATGTGGAAAGTCCGAATCAAAAGCTCACTGTGTGGGCTTTCAAAAAAGGTGGAAAAGTGTCCTAGTGGCACGAAATGGAATATTGCTCGGATAGCAAATCCATTGTGCGGAAAGTCCGAATCGAAAGCTCACTGTGTGGATGTCATCTGCACACTGCATTCTTCTGGTTTCCGGTAGAACAGCCTATGGTGAACGGAAGGCCCAATATACGGAAGTGAGGCTAAGCAGCCATGTGCAGGACGTGACGATTCCTTGGGTGAGCCCAGTACCAGAGCGCTGTGTGTTGGCTCTGCAAGTATGGAAGCCTCCTTGGATGGCGGGGAATGCCCATGGTCTGCCCCTGCCTTCCCTTGAGGGCTGACCAGGATCTCTTAGGCTGTTCTATATGGGCCAGCTAGGATGGGAGATAACACCACAACAGTGAGAGTCAAACGTCCTAAGAAACCCCCGGGAAGGTTAACCCGGTCAACAAATGCCCGCAGAAGTCGGATGTGTCGGCCTAACGGCGCAAGAACGCAGCTCTGCTGTAAACAGGCACAACGCAATCACATCCGAAAAAAAACTCCGGATGAACGAAGAAGAAGAAGAAGAAGAATTCATGCCTACAGGATGTAATGGCTTTATCAGATTACAGAACCCTAGCAGGAAACTGCTTTAGAGCAATTGTTTTTTTCCTGTTATTTTACTGCAAGTTCATTTCTAGAAGACATACAAAACTCACTTGTTGACATGTAATGACAGATTTGTTTTTTAATTGACAGCACACACTGATTGTGGCAGATGCTGAAAACCTTCTCAAGGCTCCGTTGATTGTTGGAGACAAGATCACTTCTCCCATACTGTTTAGGGGTGTTGGGTAAGTATGGAGGGGTGGTGATGAAGTTATTTAAGAAATGCACTCGAAAGAATATTGTTTTGTGAACACGCATCTTTCCACTATCTCAGAACAGTCATGCCAGCTGATGGAAGATACTTGGTAGAGATTAAAACAAGAATTGATGTGGCATGGGTAGCATTTAGCAAGGTGGAAAATACTCACTAATTTTTTGGAGAAAAAAAAACTTATTAGCATTAAGAAAGATAAACTGATTTATAAGTAGTAACATGTCTCAAAAGCTTTAAAACATCATACAAACGTCACAAAGCATGATTTTGGATTTGTCTGTGTCATGATTGTCACTATTCTGTTTCATTATTATTGATCTCTTTCATGATTATGAATCAGTCTGTTTTAAGATTGTGAATCAGTCTGTTTCGTGATTGTGTGTCCATCTGTGGCATTGTTATTTATATATTTCATGATTGTGAATCAGTCCATTGCATGATTGTGAATCAGTCCATTGCATGATTGTGAATTGGTCTCTCATTGTCTATTAACCACACACAGGATGGTGAGTGACCCAGAGAACCCTCTGGTGCTGAACCTGCTCCACGCCTCCTCCACCGCCTACTCCTACAAGCCTGATGAGAAAATTGACGAGGTAAACTGTTGTTGTTATATTATATCTCTTCACACTGTTATTATTATATCTCTTCATCTAGAATTGATGCCAAGTGGCCTAGTAGTTAGACCATGTGTCTACTAATACAGCATTGTGAGGTTTGGGCCCCGGTGATTGCTAGAATTGTTTCAGTGTGACTGTTGCCCATTTCTTACCAGGATCCGTAAGGAAAGCATGTAACCTACCCAGCATGTCTTAAGAGGCTCGTAAGGAGTAACAAGTTTCTCATATCTTGGACATGTAATAACAGATGATGGCAGAAGTGAAGTAGAAATCAAAAAGAGAATAGGAATGGTCAAAAATGCTGTCAGCAGCATGAAATCAGTATTAACATCTAGAGAGATTAACAGCGCATTGAAATGAGAATTGTCAAACGTTACGTGTGTTCAACACTATTGTATGGCGCGGAAGTCTGGACATTGAAAAGCAACTAGAAAGTCGAATAGATGCCCTGGAGATATAGATATACAGAAGAATATTTTGTATTTCATGGAAACAGAAACAATCAAATACAGATTTTCTAGAAAAACTGGGAATGAAAAGAGAGTTGATTAAAGAAATAAAAAAGAGGCAAGTGAAATATTTTGGCCACGTTAAAAGACATAACACTCTTATAAAAACCATACTGGAGGGCAAGGTTGAGGGCAAGACGTGGGAAGATAACACCAAGAGATGGACAAGTAGCAGTCTACAGAATGTACAGTCAAGGCGAGAGACAGATAGTGTTGGCGATCCATAGCAGCCAACCTTCATTGTGAAGACGGCACCTGATTGATTGATTGAAGGATAGGCTAGGCTACTTCATCCCACAGAAAACTACATTTGCAAAATCCCATTGATCATGAATGAGTCTTCATAAAAATAATTCAGTCCGCCAAGTTTAAAGAAGTGCTGTTTAAGCAGAAGAAGAATGAGGCAATGTGGGAAAGATGCGAAAGGAACTACAAGAGATAGCCAGGGATAGAAGGGCTTGGTGTCAGATGGTTGAAGACCTGTGGTCCGTAGCCGGATAACTGAAATAAGTGAAGCAAAGGAGTCCACCCAGACTTATACATTGACCACCAGAGATTCTTTTGAAACAAAGGAAGATGTGCACACCACTTAACACAGTACACTAGGCCATGTCAAGGCTGAATACATGGGACATATGTGGCAGTATTTACTGTGTGGTTAGGGGATCCGAGGATTGGAATGTTACACTGGCTAAAACCATAGAGCAGTCTCAAATGAGAAGGTAGGTGAGCTAGCAAAGGTTGGAGGAGACTTCAAAGAGCCCTGTCCATCCCAGAGATTTCAAGAGATAACAACACTTATAAAGTAATCTATGAAGTTGAACTGGAGGAAAGCAATGAAAACTACAGGCCATAATAACACTGCAGCATAAATGAGCTAGGCTGAAACGTTTAGACCAGAATCTTCAAACTCTGAACATTGAAGACTAAGAACACATCTTTACCGAATGGGTCTCACTGACTCTACCACTGGTAATTGTGAAGGCAATCCCCAGAAAGTGTCTTGCAGGACTGCCCTAACTTTGCCAGACACAAGACAGAAATCTGGCCCATTGGTGCGACCCTTTGAGACAAAGTGGGGGTGGGGAAGGCCTCAAGAAAAACATCCTGTTCATAACCCATACCAGAATAGTAGCATATCCTTTACAGGACGTCGCAGTCAACTCCAGCATTTTTTTTTACTGTTTGTGATTCCTGGGCAAGATTGCGTTCAGTAGTTTGCCATTGTTTTCTGATCAACCGGCACTCATACCATTGTATAGAAACCAGTGCAGGGAAGTCTGCTTCCAAATCGCCAACAGCTGTGTTTCAAACACATTATGCGGGATTACGAATTGCATTCATAACCCCTTCGCCATAGAGCTAGCAATTAGACTCATAGCGAATGTTAAACACTGAACAAGAAGATTCATATTGTGTATATTATTACGGGGGACTACTTTTTCTGTGTGCAGAAAAACTACATGCACAACTATTCATTTTTGTTAATATCTGCTGTAAGTATTAAGTGTTCAGATAGCAGGTCTTAGTTGTTTCCTTTTCTTCTTTCACCGTGATAGTTCCCACTAGCTGTTGGAAGCAGCACACTGCTAGTTGCAGCACTACAGGCCCGCAACAACGCCCGTGTGGTGTTCGTTGGCTCCCTGGACTTCTTCAGTGACCAGTTTTTCCAGGCCAGTGCTCAGAAGGCTAACGGAGGCAAGAAGTAAGTGCCAGTTTTCCCATGTCCAGCAGACTTGGTCAGTGAGCAAGTAACTGTGATAGATAGGGGAAATAACGGCTGCAGCGGGATATAACATCACTAAATGGAAACAGGTGATTGTGACTCCTGCGAAAAAGTGAGAGATAATAAACACAGACACAGTGTACAAACCTTACAGCGTGCACAAATCCAGTAAACCGTAATAAGTTACAACATAGCGAATCATGTTTCAGTCTTAGTGATGTCGTCAGTAACAATACAAATAGATCTAAAGAAAAGCATGAAATTAGAACATTTAATTAAAAATTAAGATGTAAACAACAATTTATTGGTATCAAACTTTAATAGGCCACTGCGCATGCTCCATTTCTAGGAAGGCTGCACAGAAGATCAGTTGTGAAAGTTACCAAAAAAGAAAATGTGAGGCCAAAAATGTGAAAATAGATATGGGTATATAGAGGGGAAGCAGCAAGGTTATACAGTGGCATCTATAACAGATTGATTCCTGCTGGATGAATCCCAAAAATTTGATTGACTGGCTCTTGATTTTGAGTTTAATTAGGCTGTTAAGAGTAACATGACCTTAATGCTGTGGCCCATACATCGTCGACTCCATAGTGGTCAGGAGAATTAAAATGGTTACAGAGGGGTTTGTCAGATTGTTGTATAATGTCCCTAGGGTGTACCATGAAGAGTCAGCTAGGCATCCACCAGTCTGTTTAGTATCTTTTATGTTACATCGTTTACAAATAATAACATTAGGTTGTGGGGTGTGCTTGTAAACAAGTCTTTTGAGGAACAGGTGCCTAAGGAGAATGTGATCGCCTGTGTCTGAATATCATGTGAGCATGTCAAGTACATCTTCCGGTGACATTTAGATGTGCTCGCAGATGAAATAACAGTAGGGAGGCGACTGAACAAGGTGGTCTCTGAGATTACTATTGCGTTGAAATATTACCACAGGTCTGCTAGGAAACACCTCATGAGTTGTTGGGTCTGATCTCAAAGTTGGCCAATACTGGAGGAAGATGTGCTTGATGGCCAGGGCATGTGGATGAAAGATGAGGGTAAGTTGGGTTCATTATTGGGAAGTGATGTTTTCGTGGTGAAAGACATCACTTATCCTCACCCAGTGCAATGTGCCTTAAAGAGTGGCAGAAGCATCCATTACTTATGACAATTCTTGTAACATTGGCCAGGCTGTGAGCCAGTCATACCACCAAGAGATGCGTCAAGGTCTTGGCCATAACGTTGTGATCTCATTGGTTTAATGATTAAATGTAACATAAGCCGAAAGTCTCCATGGTGAAGTGGTTATGCTGCCTGCCTTGTGCTCCAAAGGTTGTGGGTTTGATTCTGACCTACGTCTTCCACTTCACTAGCAATTTTCTCGGAGACTCTTGGGGTTGTCGCTGGGGCTGCAGAATTTGTGCTTTATGCGAGGTTTTCATCAGGCCACTCTACAGAAGGAGACTGAGCCATATGGGGTAAAACAATTAAGTCGTTCCTCTTCCTTTTTAAACCGTTTTTTTTTTTAGTAGGTCAGCATGGCCGAATGGATAAGGTGTGTTTTTAAACATCTGGTGTGCTGACGCCGAGGTAAGGGGTTCAACTCCTACACCGGGCAGTTGGACTAAAATGTTGACCTATCATCCTTGGCTTGGGGTCGTAAATTACAAGTACCTCTGAAGCCGGAGTGGGTTCGCCTTATGGCGAGGGGTTCTGTTAATAGGGAAAGCTAATCCACACGCAAAATTCATCCAGCACTACTAGAAGTAGTATGTGCTACGCTTGAGCTCAAAACAAGCGAGCTCCAACACCCCCCCCCCCCCCCCCCCCCCCCCCCCCATTTTATGTAACATAAACCAGCCGTTTCCTTCCGTTTGTGTTCTCAGGTTTGAGCAATCCAGCAATCAGGTTCTTGCTCTAAATCTGGCACGCTGGGCTTTCATGGATAAAGGTGTTCTGAGGGTTGGAAAGGTCGCCCACCACCTGGAGAATGAGAAGGAACCACCCCAGGCCTACACTGTCATGCAGCAAGTGGTACGTAATACACAGCACTCTTGTTTTCAGCTTAAGTGTTGTGGGTTGTCATTGATGTTGTTTGAATGTGAAACTTTAGTTATGCCCAAGGTACCCGCAATCATTATCTGTGATTTTGTATTTTGATGAAGATTTTGTGTTACTTGTCCTTGAACATTAGAAAAAGAGTTCTTGTATGTTACATAGAACCAATTGTAACATATGACTGTGAATCCTGAACAATTAGTAAACAGGCGAAATAATCCCTGGAAGCCTTGGAGATATGGTTTTATAGAAGAACACTGAAAATTAATTGGACAGCCAAAATGAGCAATCTGGACATTTTGAGGGAAGCTGAGTCACAAAGAAAATTTATCACAAACATAAGAAATAAGCAGTCATCATTCTTTGACCACATCATGAGAAGACAAAAAATGGAGCACTGGACAACCAGAAAGATTTGTGGAAAGAGAGACAGAAGAAGACAGTGTGAGAAAATTCTTGACAATCTTGTGTCATGGCACCGATGGGAGTCAACATACGTATTGATCCATGCCGCCAGAGACCGCAATTTGTGGAGAGGCATGATCATCCCACGCCAGCATGCGAGGCACTGGGTGATGTATTTCAGCCAAATTATAATTCATTTAAATGTTTCATGTGATATGTAACTTGCAGTATGCGCCTGGCGATGCAGCAAAATATGCCAGGCGATAAATTATGCACACTATTGTATGCGGCTTCTGTGCTTAAGTTCACTAAGGGAACACATTGTTTTACATGTAACTTTTCTTCTGCCTTGCCCAGGAGTACTCCATTGTTATTGAAGAGCTCGTGGATGGCCAGTGGAAGCCTTTCAAGGCTGATGATGTCCAGCTGGAGTTTGTTCGCATTGATCCCTTTGTCCGCACCACCCTGAAAGCCAGAGGTAAGTGACGTTTGTTCGTACTTAACTTGTAAGTTCAACTTCTTTAAGTGTTGTGGGTTGACAGTGGTGTTGTTTGAATGTGAAGCTTTAGTTATCCCCAAGTTAACTGCAAACACTATCAGTGACTTTGTATTTTGATGAACATTTTGTGCATCAAGTCCTTTAATGTTAGAAAAAGAGTTATTGCATTTAATGTAGAACAACCAATTTTAACATACGGCTGCGAATCCTGGACAATTAGTGAACAGGTGAAGCAATCCCTAGAAGCCTTGGCAGTTGTGGTTTTATAGAAGAATGCTATTCATTCATTCATTCAGTAGCATGTCCTTTGCAGAACCTTGCTCTAACAACTTTCCGGAAAACTTCTCGGTCATAAGCAAGATTTCCCGCGTCCGATACTGGAGATCATCTGCCACATCCTGCACCCATCTTCTCTTTGGCCTTCTTCTTCGTCTCTTCCCAGGCATAAACCCCTCCATTATTGTTCCCTCCAAACCTTCATGACATTTCAAGTTACCAAAATATTTCAGTTTTCTTTGTTTTATCGTTTTTAGTAGCCAACCCTCTTCAGTATTCAGATCTTTTCGTATGGACAGCCAAAATGAGCAATCTGGACATTTTTTAGGGTATAGCTGAGTCTAGTGCTTCCGCATTGACATGGATAGGCATTGGGTTCATATCAGAATACGATCAGCATTGCCAGCAGTGGGTTGTGCTCAATATTTAAATCTCAAATTCCGAAACAACCAAATAAATCAATATAGCTAAGTCACAAAAACTTTCTGGTGCCAGGACTGTCTTGCACACCTATTGATGTATTGGGTATATGGTGCTAGCTCCATATTTGTATAAAGAAATCAGCACCTATTTGGTGATGTGGTCAACATCGTGCTGGCCGCCTTGTCTTCCCATTATATTTTCTAGTATACATTTTTAAGCTGGGCCCTCTTGGGAGGCCAGGTCAATTGATAAAACTCCACCTTGATGGAGATTCGAACTCGTGACTGGCAGGCAAATGTGCTAACCACTTTCTGAATCATCATCATGTGCCATGCTGATAAGCATGGGTGGTCATGTTTTGTGAATCAGCTCCATGTTCTTGTCTTGACCATGCCATGCGGTCAGGCCATCCAGATATTTACTTCTGTGCCTTCCCCTTGTTCTTTATCCCTCAATTTTGCCAGCTGTCATAATGTGCCCAAAATTTGTTGACTGCATCTAATTTCTCTAAGTAGTTTACAGTTGTCATTTGCCTCTTGTAGGGCTTGTTCACTGGTTTTTCTGTCTGTCCATGGTATTCTTTGCACTTTCCTCAGAAACCACATTTCCACTGCCTTTAGATGTTTTTCAGCGTCGCTGCTTATTGTCTACCTTCCACATCCATACAAAAAGTGCAGGTTCTGTGTAACACTTCAACAATCTTTTTACTTTCTAAAGGCCTGAGGTAAACATAATTTATTCATACTTAATCCCTTTACTCAACCATTTTGATGGCCAGGCCTAATCTTCATTTTTCCATATTGCTTGTTTATAAATACCTTTATATATTATCAATACATATGTTTATTTTAAAAAAACTATATAGTGCTAAAATGATCTTGGGGTCGGCCTCTGCTACAAAAATGTTTGTAAGCAGGACATGATTGATACAGGCATTGGTGTTGTACCTTGGAAGCAAATTGGCACTGATCGCGTTGTATGGAGGCCAAAGATCAGAAATGGAATAAAGACAACAGAGAAAATGATTGCAGGTATGTCACACACTACATCAGATGGTGCATGATGGTGGAAATTGTCATGTTTTTACACGCATCTATTGTGGACGAACATCTGTTGTGAGCTTCATTTCTTGTTTTCTTGTCGACATCAGATGGAACATTCTGTGCCAACTTTAAGCTGCCCGATGTGTATGGTGTCTACCAGTTCAAGGTTGACTACAACAGGGTAGGCTACACACACCTCTACAGTGCTACACAGGTAAGAGTTTCTCCTTCCTCTTCTTCTTCTCCTTCTGCTTCTTTTTCCTCTTCTCGTTCTTCTTTCTCTTTTTCTACTGTTTCTTCTTGTCCTCCTCCTCCTTCTGCTTCTTTTTCCTCTTCTTCTCGATCTTCATCTACTTCTTCTTCCTCCTCTTTTTATTCAGTTTCTTCTTCTCCTCCTTCTATTTCTCTTTCTCCTCCTTATTCATCTTCTTCTTCATCCACACTTCAGACCTCTATTTTAATGTGTTGTTGTTTTTTTTCATATTAAAAGATATTCACGTAACCATAAGAATAAGCGTGCTTGCTGTTAAACTTCTGGTGCACTGGTGGCAGGGTAAATCGTTTAAACCCTCCACTGCCATAAAGTTGGACTTACACATTGACTTCTCATTCAATAAGCAACGGCAAACTACTGGACGTAAAATTGCCTAGACAAATCAACCTGGGATTGATTACAATGTCATGCAAAGAGCGGGCTACATTTTTAACCTATAAAAGATGTAATTAGTGTCATACTCATGACATTTCAGATATCTTTTTGTTTAGTGGGTCTATGCATTAATCGCTGCCGGGGAATTTTGTCTTTAAGTAGATGAAAAGGTAAAACTTACAGCACTGTTTAGCCTAGCCTGTACCTCAGTACATCCCACTTTGACAAGCATTTTTACAGGTTTGCTTTACCAAACCTTTGACTGTCTACAAGGCAGCAGATTTGTGTCTTTCTTCATCTGGTTCCTATCTCTTGATCTGTTAAAAATGTGAGTCCCTGCTGTTTGCTGTGCTGGAATCAGCATAGCTCTTGAAGTCATTAGAATACGCAAACCCATCTACCTCATCAAGGTGAAGATACATTGGAGGGGGGAACAGGTAAATGGAAATAGAGCAATACACTCAAATATGAGGAGGGAGGAGGACAAACTGGTCATGTAGTGAAAAGAAAGGCATGGAAAATGTTGTGACAACTGGAAAGATCAACAGGAGCAGATATTGGGGAAGGCTGAGAGAAATAATACCTGAAGGTCTAGGACAGTGGTGTGAAGGAAGTATCAATAGAAGCACAACTCCAGGGACTATCAGCTTTGAAAATTTTGTTTCTTCGCTCACTTTGAACTTGAGCATACTCCGTACACGAGCTACTACATCTAGTGTACTGGACTGGATTCTCTTTCCATAAGTGTCCTTCGCCATCAGGCGAACCCACTCCAACTTCTTTGGTGCTTGTAATTTATATCCCTAAGTCGAGGACAAGAAGTCAACATTTTAGTCCGAGTGACCAGTATGGGGGTTGAACCTGCTACCTCGGCATTAACACACCAAATGCTTAAGATTGAACGTTCTTATCCATTCGGCCATGCTGACCTTTGATGATGTATGAATGTCTATACAATAAAACGACAAGACAGTGTTACAGAGTTGATGGGAGTCTCATGCTCCGATCTGCTAGTAAGGTTTTGGAAACTTTTTTCTCCCATTATCCCATAATTTACTCTTCCATTACTCTCTCTCTCTCTCTTTCACTTACACATTCATTGATTCATATTTTATTCTTATGTTCCGCGATTTATTTACGCATTATCTCCGTCTCTCACTTCCTCTTTTCTGCATGCATAATCTTACATATAAATTTAACGTGCAATGGATAAGTGTTAGGAAGAATAGAATGTTAGACTTGCTCAGTTTTTTTTTTTTTAGCCACTGCAACATTTACTTTAAGAATATGTAATCCTGATGATCTGTTATTTCCAGGTGTCTGTTCGGCCGCTGGAGCACACACAGTATGAACGTTTTATTTTATCAGCATACCCATACTACGCTAGTGCATTTTCCATGATGGCCGGTGTGTTTATTCTCAGTCTGGTGTTTTTGCACTACAAGGAAGAGGTCAAGGACAAGAAAGACTGATACTGTTTGAAAGTGTTGTGTTGAGCGTTGAAAGTCGGGCTTGTGTTTGTTTTTACTTTAACTTGAGATGTATGTGTTTGTAGTTAGTGGCTGTGATGTTGAAAGGTGTCAGAGTGGTATAATGTTAACTATTTGAGGCGTGCATTGTTGCAGAAGGCAGAGTTGCACAAACAGGGCATTTTTTAAACCTACCGGTTTCACCTAGATAGTGAATTCAAAACAGTGTATTCTCTTAGTGAATTTAAACATAAAGACGCCATAAATAAAATCTTGCATGATTTCTTGCCTGGCATATTTCTCTGCATCTTGTCAGGTGCATACTGCCGAGGTATATATCAGGTGGGTGGATCACTTAAGCTGAAATGTAAAATTGCGGTGCATGTTTATAGATTATATAGAGTTCTACTAATTCGCGCAGTAGCAGCGACAATGTTCCCCTTGTTTCATCCAAAGTGCCTTTCATTTTATTCACATCACATGATATATAACTCTCTGATATGCACCTGACAAGCTGCAGCAAAATATTCCGGGCAAGAAATCTTGCAATATTTTATTTATGTCATTTGTGTTTAGATTGTGAATATTGAGCCTTTCTTTTTAGTCCATGCCGTGTGGCTTCGGAAACCTTGTCTGACCGCAGCCTTCAGTTTCATATACTATGAATCAGTTCTGATACTGGTGCTGCTCTATGCAGTGATGTCAAACTGCCCAGCATCTTCTTTGTCGGTCTCCCTTTGCCTTTTGTTTACTCAACTCTCTCTCGAACCTTACCTACAGTAAATGAGTAACGATGTGGTGGCACAATCCCAGTGCTTGCTGTAGAGATGGTGGCTACATAATAATTTTACGTTACATATTTTTTAGCAGAAACCGGTGGTTTTTAATCATCACATTTTGCACATGGGGCCTATCTGTTGCCCATATCTGTGAAGACTAGGTATCCAGTCTCACTACCCAAAAGATCAAGGGGACATCTTATTTCTTGCCCATATCTGTGAAGACTAGGTATCCAGTCTCACTACCCAAAAGATCAAGGGGACATCTTATTTTTTGCCCATATCCGCGAAGACTAGGTATCCAGTCTCACTATCCAAAAGATCAGAGGGTGTGTTGATCACCTTGATTAATAGTGGACAGTGGGTGGCCGTTAATTAGAATGTCCATCTCTCATATCAGGAGGTGGTTGGGTTGCATACTGCACAAAGTCCCAGCAGCCACTTCTAGTGTTGCTTGTGTTCGTTACCTTTGAGAAGCATGAATGGTAGGCTGTGTCTGTTTACAAGCGTAGTTTGTTTTTGTTAGGCAGATTGATTGTTTTACTTCAAACTATTAGTAAATTTGATTGTTGTATTTCATAAATTTAATTTTCATTTCATGAAGCTGCTCAGAAAGTCAATGTTGTCACTGTATGTTGATGGGGTAGTTGTTGTTTCATTAAATTGTTCACAAAGTTGTTTCATTCCATTTAGTTGTTAGGATATTTTGAACATTCTAAAGAATACTTATAAATGACTGCTAGTTGAAAATATAATGACAGATAAAATATCACATTGAAGAATTGGCATCTGAGCATGGGGCCGACAAGGAGGAGAGTATGAGAGAAGGAATACCACGTGCTCACAACCAGTGTGCTACTGGGATGATTAGCACCTACACCATGCAACATGTGCTGTGGGAGATCCTCTTCATGTTCGGTGTCATTTCATTCAGGAAGTTGATTCATCAAATCTGATGTTGCTGAAGTTTGATTGTGAATCGTCAGGGCAGCGGTGGTTTGCTTGTAACATTTGACTGAGGGATGGAGGTGTATGTGTGTGTGACAGAATAAATCATGACAGTTACATTATTTGGTTGTTTGGTGTTATTTTCATGGCATTAGTTCGTTTGTGCTTGCTGTTCAGAATATGAATTTGTCAGATGGTTCTGATATGGTTTCTCATTGTGCTCTCTCCTCAAAGTTGTTTCTCCATTGATAAATTTGTCCAATGTTTTGCGACCCTACTGTATTTGTCCAATGTTTTCTTGTCTTACATTTGTCCACTTTGTTGCTGCCTCATTGCTATATTTGTCTTGTGTTTTGGCAGCGTGTGGTATTTGTCCAGTGTTTTGCTGCCTCATGGTATTTCTCTAATGTTTTGCTGTCTCATGGTATTTTTAGTTTTGCTGTCTCGTGGTATTTGTCCAATGTTTTGCTGTCTTGTGGTATTTGTCTAATGTTTTGCTGTTTAATAGTATTTGTCTAGTGTTTTGCTGTCTCGTAGTATTTGTCCAATGTCTTGCTGTCTCCTCATTGTTGTAGTTGTCCAATTTTTGGCTGCCTCCTCAGGATTCTATTTATCCAGTGCTGTGCTCTTTTCCCAATCCCTCTTCTATATCCAAATAAAATGGGTACCAGGAAAATGTTCCTGATTTTTCACAGTTGTCTAAACAGTAAAGACTGCGATAAAGGGAACTGGCTAGACCACTTCATTTTGCCTTGGCCTAGAAAAAGTGAAGGCCTGCCACTCGACATTGTTACCTACAGGGGTTACTTCCTCCTAGGACAAGTAAAGATGATGGGTTGAACAAATACAATGGGATGACAAAACAATGAGGATACCGCAAAACAATGAGGAGACAGCAAAAACTTTGAACAAATACAATGGGATGACGAAACAGTGAGGAGACAGCAAAAACTTGGATAAATACGAGGCAGCAAAACATTGGATAAATATGAGATAGCAAAACATTGGGCAAATACGTCAATGGAGAAAACTTTTCGAGACACTTTAAAAACGGGGCTCAACCGGCAACCATATCATTAAACCTTTTGATTCGTTTCTCAGTAAAATGTAGCATTGACATTTTACCGTCTTCTATCCTGTTTGTTCCTTACAGTAAAACGTGTCTGGATCGGTAGGTTTCAAAAACGCCAGTGGTCGGCACACATTATGGCCAAGCAGGCATAAATAACAGCTAAGTTCCCTAAGCTGAAACCTGTGGTGTGCTAGGGCCATTGTACATTTTTGTAGGATGAATTCACTCATTCATTCAGTAGCATGTCCTTTGCAGATTATCGCTCCCTTAACAACCTTCTGGAAATGAGAATGAAAGAAATTAAAAGACGAATGTCTATTGCTCTTCAAAGGCTAAACCAACTGAATAAATTGTGGAGTGGGACAGGCAGAACTACAAAAATTAGGTTTTCAAGAGCATGCATCTTTCCCATTGCAACACACACCTGTGAGACCTGGACACTTGCTAAACAAGCTGAACAGTGCATAAATGCCTTTGAATATAAATGTTATAGATGAGTTCAAAGAATATCTTAGATGCAGAAAAGAAAAAAAATGAATCCATACTTCAAGAGCTGAATATTGAAGAAGGTTGGCTATTAAAGACGCTAAAACAAAGAAAATTGAAATAGGTTGGTCACTTGAAACTCACGAAAGTTTGGAGAGAACAATAATGGAGGGGTATATGCCTGGGAAGAGAGGAAGAGGAAAGCCAAAGAGAAGATGGGTGTAGGATGTGGTGGATGATCTCCAGATTAGTGTGTCGGACGCTGGACATCTTGCTTATGTTTGAGAGATTTTCCGGAAGGAGCCAGGTTCTGCAAAGGGCATGCTACTGAATGAATGAATATATATACACGCACATCACCTCGCCGTCTTCATAGACGATAGTTTGTAAAATGGAGTTATACCTCTCAATGAAACAAAGCCTGGGTTGAATATAGTGACCGTGTGTTGCCAATGCAGCATGATCCCTCTCTCGGCCTGTCTAGATTACTCCAGAGGAAAGGCAACGCCAATATGTCTGGAACATGACAAGCTGCCGGATCAGCAAAGCAATACTCTCCGCCTGTCATAGCTTCCAGCCTAGACCAGTTGCTGACCAAGACTTAGGGCCTGGTCTGCCCTGCCATGACATTTTGTCTTTAGGTTGCATTCCCTCGCACTAGGGTAAAGCTTGTATCCTCCCAGTTGCTCTCTTCCGCCCGAAACCGTTGGCACAATGTGGAGTGTCGGGTTTGGTGATCGCCTCCCAACATTTGGAGCTAACAGAAAGCAGGTAGTACTGTCTCTTGTCATACGGTAGCTCAGTCATATCTGACTAAGACCTGATATATAATAAAGAAACAGACTACAAATCAACAAAACTGGATAGGCTACAAAGATGAAACAGGAAACAATGGCAGTTTAAGGGAAGAGGCGATGATTAAAACTAGAATTAATGAACTCATGTGAAGCTTTTGGCATCTACATCAACTGGCTGCCTGAAAAAAAAAGATAGAAAATCATAAAAGAATAAAATCAGGTTTTACATGCATTTACATACTTTGTGAAAACCCTTTACATGATGATACAAGAGAAGAACTGTGATATTCGGAATATTAATGAAGGACCTTCAATTTTGAAGATGGAAGTTCAGAATGTTCTTAACCATGTGAAAACTGGCAAGACCCAGGTCCAGACAACATCACAACAGAAATGATGAATGCCTTAGAAGAAAATGGAATAGACCAAGTCACCAGACTGCTGAACACAACATATGATACTGGAGATACACCTCCTAAATTATGTAATTCTATATTTATCACAATCCCGAAGAAATCAGGAGCATTGTAATGTGATCAACATCGAACAATTAGTATGAGCCACACCACGAAGATTTTGCTAAGAATCATCATGCAAAGAGTTAAAAAGAAACTGCAACCCGAAATAGGAGAAGAATAGTGTGGGTTCGTAGGAGGCAAGAGTACAGTAAATAGTGTGGATATGCTGAGAATATTGAACGTTCTATAGAAGTAAACACAGAGCTACATCTTTGTTTTATTGACAATACAAAGATTTTTGGTACAGTAAGTCAATATCATGGACATACAGAAAAACCAATGACCACATTTTACAATAAACAAACAAATGAAAACCGTAAACTGATTAGATAAATTAGACGTTTTTTTTTTTTTTTTTTGACACCTTATGAGAATAAATAAATTAAAGGACTTGGTGACAATTGGCAAGATCGAGGGGAAGAGAACAAGGGGAGGGCAGAGAAGTAAATACCTGGATGGCTTGGCCACGTTGTATGGTCAAGACGGGAACGCTGAGCTGATCCACGACTCTGGTGATCGTGTGAGATGGCAAAACATGACCGCCCACGCTTACCGGCATGGTACATGATCAATCAATCAATCAGATGCCGTCTCTTCAGTGAAGGTTGGCTACAATGGATCTCCAACACTGTCTGTCTCTCGCCCCGACTGTACATTCTGTCAGACTGATGTTCGTCCATCTCTTGATGTTATCTTCTCACGTGAAGCGTTGTCTACCTCTTGCTCGCTTGCCCTCCAGTATGGTTTTTATAATAATGTCTTGTCTTTTAACGTGGCCGAAATATTTCACTTGCCCTCTCTTTATTTCTGTCATTAACTCTCTCTTCATTCCCAGTTTGTCTAGAACCTTTGCATTTGATTGTTTTTGTTTTCATGAAATACGACATATTCGTCTGTATATCCACATCTCCAGGGCCTCTATACGACATTCTAAATGCTTGTTTAATGTCCAGGCTTCCGCGCCATACAGTAGTGTTGAATATATGTAGCATTTGACAATTCTCATTTTTAATGCGCTGTTAATTTCTTTAGATGTCAATACTGATTTCATGCTGTTGAAAGCATTTTTGGCCACTCCTATTCTCTTTTTGATTTCTATTTCACTTCTGCCATCATCTGTTATTATATGTCCAAGATAGGAGAAACTTGTTACTTGGTCTAGTATCTCCCCGTTTACTGTGATTTTCATTGATAACCGTTCCTTCGCACTGCTAATTATCATATTTTAAAAAAATGTTAATATCTAAGCCACATTCTGCACTGTGCATGTTTACTTGTTCCACCAGGTCTTGTAACTCTTGCTCGCTTTCTGCACATGATGATGATGAGTAATTATAAATACACCCTGTACCTGTCTGCTGCTGATGATTTTACAACAAAGCCCTCTATTGATTTATTTGGTTTTCTCCGGGATTTGCGATTTAAACATCGAGCACAACCCACCAATGGCAACGCTATCGCATTCCGGTACTAACCTAAGGCCCTGTCCACGTCAATTGGAAGCACTAGACTCCCTCGTTTGAACTCATCAGTAGTGCATATCCCCGACTGGACTTGGGATCAAACCCGGATCACCGACATGTGACGCGGGTGCTCAGCCACCAAACCACGCGGCACACACCAGACGCGACCAAATTATCACACTAGAACATCACAACGTCACCCATCGTAGGCTATAGTTCAAAATTTTCCCGATCGCCGCGACTGACATCCGTCAATCGATGTGGCCCTGAATGATCAGGTCCTCCCGACTGGCAAGGCACACCAGGCCGCGTCAAGTCCAGCGAGCAATAATCAAATGATTTATTTGGTGGTTGCACATCCACCAGTAGACCACGTGTTCAGATGCACCCACTGTGAACGGACATTTACAGCGCAAATTGGCCTTATCAGTCACACTCGCTACCGCCATAGTTAAAAGTTATTATGCCTTTTTAAAGCACAAACTATCGTCTGTCAAGACGGCAAGGTGCCAATGGCACATCCGCGTCACACGCCGGTGATCCGAGTTTTATCCCAGGTCCAGTCGGGAATATGCATTACTTATGAGCTCAAACGAGGGCGAAACTTCTACTGCTTCCAATTGACGTGGACAGGGCCTTAGTCGCCCGGAGTGCGATAGCGTTGCCTGTGCTGGTGGGTTGTGCTCGATGTTTAAAACGCCCTCTATGTTTGTTATGATCAGCAACCACAACTCTTGCCTTGTCTTGCAGACGGATATTGTCCTTTGTTGGGATCCATAATTTATCAAACATTCAACGCAAATTCTGTTATCTCCAGATAAACATGGACCAGTTTTAGTCATTTAGACACAGTTTGTTTCTCCTTCATCGCTGCTTGATGTGGGTCTACCATGCAAGCATCCTTTTCGCCGTTTAGTCGTAGAAAATGGCACGACCTGGGGAGCGAATGAGACTGAAAGACAGAATCATTGATAACATTTCAAAGACGATCAAATCGGTTGGTTTAATGACTGTTGTGTTTGTTTTGATTAATTATTGCTTCTTTGCAGTTGTTTTTGTTACAATTCAATCTGCTTCTTCGTTCACCTTCCGACGTCAGTATGAATTAATCCAAAGAAAGCAAGTCAACTCAAGCTTGTTGACATCTCCATTCATAGATAGATAGTTTATAGTTATTCAATAGAGTTTGTCCTCAAATGGAACGCCCTCTATGTTTGTTATGATAAGGCAAATGCTGTCATGATTATAAACTACCTAAGGATCTCTGTTCTTTATGTGGTAGACACTCCCACAACAAATATTTAGCTTTCACTTTACTTTAACTGTTCCACGGTTACATTTAAGATTTATCAGTATCTCCTGTCTCTAATGTATTCCACATAGTATTTGATTTCAGTCTGGGAGTCTCCGTGGCGAAGTGGTCAAACCTTCTGACTCGGGCTCCGAAAGTTGTGGGTTCGATTCCATGCCACATCCTTTGTTTCATGGGTGCATTTTTTCGAAGACTCCTGAGGGTCGTCGCTGGAGCTACGGAGGTTGTGCTTTGTGCAATGCTTTCCGCACTGCGGAAAAAGGCTGAGCCATATGGTATTAAAAAAAACCAGTGCAATGAAGTTGATCCTGTCTACTTTTTTTAAAGCGACTTTTAAAAAACTTTCAGTCTGTTGTCCTGTGCAGTCTGAAGATGATTAACTTAGTGTTTGGGTTGATTAATTAATTGTCTTAAGCGACTTCTCGTAGGAGCTTATATACAGTAGTTGTCCTTATGCAGCCCTTTTAATTTGATATATAATACAACATGTCTGTTACCATATTAACTAACAACTTCATAACTGTGACACCCCCCTACTTCCCATTTTCTGCCATCCAGTTTTGTTAGGTTGAAACCTACTTTTTGTTTGGCACTGAATCTGTTAATATTACTTGTTTTCGTTTTACTCGTAGGTAATGTCCATCATTTGTCTGCTGATTTGGATGCTCTGATTCCCACTCGGTTTTTTTTGGTAATTGCTTCTTATAAATCTCTTTGGCTCATTCATAGGCTATATCTGTATCAAGCTGAGGTAATCCTTCCATCTTCATTTCTCATTCTGTCTTTTTCTTCAATACTGTTCAGTTTGATTATAATGTGATGTAACTTATGTTTACTCCTATGGAGAAGAGAAAGACCACCACATTAATGGATTTAAGGTAACATTAAGTGCCCTGCTAACTGGCATCTTCACGTCTCTTGGTCCCAGGTGTTCTGAATCAATTATCCCTATGATATTTCTCCATGTCACCGTCCTAGACCATCCATCTGAATTTCTCTGTCTTCCTCAGCCTCTTTCTGCACTTCTTTCCAGCCATCACAGTGTTATCTAAGGCCTCTGTTCTAATGATATTATTCACATGATCAAAGAAAACTGTCTCCTTAATTGTGTAAATATTGTTCTACTTTCATGAGCATCTTCCAGGCTATTGTTAGTTACTCTGGCAGTCCAAGGTATTCACAACATAAGTCCCAGAAATCACATCTCCATTGGGAGGTCAGCATGGCCAAATAGATAGGAACGTGCGTTCTTAAACATCCGGTGTGCTGATGCCGAGAAAAGGGGTTCAACCCCTACACCGGATAGTAGGACTTAAAATGTTGACTTCTCGTCATTGACTTGAGGACGTAAATCACAAGTACCTCTGATGTCACAGTGCGTTTGCCTGATGGCGAAGGACATTGGTAATAAGGAAAGCTAATCCACACACAAAATTCAGTCTAGTGCTACTAGAAAGTAGTGTGTATGGACTATGCTTTAGTTCAAAGCGAGCGAACGCAAACAAAACATCTCGATTGCCTCTAAATCTCTTCCTAATTTGTTAGTTCACGTTCCATGATTCACTGCCATACAGCAGAACAGTGTCTGTATAAGACATGATATACAACTGTAAGGCAGAGACAACACATGTTGTGTGTAAGACATGATATACCACTGTAAGGCAGAGACAACACATTTTGTGTGTAAGACATGATATACAACTGTAAGGCAGAGACAACACATGTTGTGTATAAGACATGATATACCACTGTAAGAAAGAGAAAACACATGTTGTGTGTAAGACATGATATACCACTGTAAGAAAGAGACAACACATGTTGTGTATAAGACATGATATACCACTGTAAGAAAGAGACAACACATGTTGTGTGTAAGACATGATATACCACTGTAAGGCAGAGACAACACATGTTGTGTGTAAGACATGATATACCACTGTAAGAAAGAGACTAAACATGTTGTGTATAAGACATGATATACCACTGTAAGGCAGAGACTAAACATGTTGTGTGTAAGACATGATATACCACTGTAAGACAGAGACAACACATTTTGTGTGTAAGACATGATATACCACTGTAAGGCAGAGACTAAACATGTTGTGTGTAAGACATGATATACCACTGTAAGGCAGAGACAACACATTTTGTGTGTAAGACATGATATACCACTGTAAGACAGAGACTAAACATGTTGTGTGTAAGACATGATATACCACTGTAAGACAGAGACAACACATTTTGTGTGTAAGACATGATATACCACTGTAAGGCAGAGACTAAACATGTTGTGTGTAAGACATGATATACCACTGTAAGGCAGAGACAACACATTTTGTGTGTAAGACATGATATACCACTGTAAGACAGAGACTAAACATGTTGTGTGTAAGACATGATATACCACTGTAAGGCAGAGACAACACATGTTGTGTATAAGACATGATATACCACTGTAAGGCAGAGACTAAACATGTTGTGTGTAAGACATGATATACCACTGTAAGGCAGAGACAACACATGTTGTGTATAAGACATGATATACCACTGTAAGGCAGAGACAACACATGTTGTGTGTAAGATATGATATACCACTGTAAGAAAGAGAAAACATATTTTGTGGTCATATAAATAGAAGAGAGGCATTCAAAAATATTGTGACTAGAAACATAAGTGGTAGAAGAGTCAGGGGTTGACAGAGAGTAAGGATACAGGCCAGGCTGAGATGGTGTCATGGAGGAATATCCTCAGCAGAGTTGATCAGAACACCCAGGGAATGAAATCTGTGGTGAAACATGAATGCCTGTGCTTGTTGGCATGGCACATGGTGATGATGAACATTTTTAGGACATTCAATGATAGTGACACATTGCATAAGATACTTTTTATTTTCTGCAATGCATCTTTTGCTTGGCCTATTCTGCTTTTAATCTCTGTCATGCATCTTCCATCTGACTTTATGATGGGCCCTAGGTATTTGAATTAATTAACTTGGTTAAGCATTTCTCCTTCTGGTGCAGTATCACATTTTGGTGTTATCTTTTTCATTAATATAACCATTATTTCTATTTTCTTGATATTCAAGGAAAGTCCTTTTTTGCACACCCCTATTCTGTACTGCATAGCGAATGGGATGCAATTTGTAATCCCATATATCCGGGTTCAAAGCACAGCAGTGCTGTTTTTTTTTTCTTTTAAAGTATATGTACTGGTCATTCAGAAAGCAATGGCAAACTTTTTTTTTTTCTGCATATCCTTTACAGGACATCGCTGTAAACGTCAGCATCTTTCAGCTGATTGTTGATTTCTTGGCAAGATTACGCTCAGTAGTTTGCCATTGCTTTCTGAGCAACCGGCTCACATACCCCGTAAGTTACAGACGCGGAGAGAACCACTACAAATTCTCGCGCACGTTACGTTACTCACGAGAGTATGTGGGATTGCAGAGAAAGTCGTGTAACCCCTAGACCAGGGAGGGCAGAAATGGCAAACTACTGAATGTAAAACTTGCCCAGGAATCACGAACAGCCAAAAGGCTGGGGTTGACTGCTACGTCCTGTGAAGGGCGGGCACCTACATTTTTAAATTACTTCTGTGTCCAACAGTTGTATATCTTATGCATTTTAATCTGTTAATAATGTGTCATCTGCATATTGTAGATTGCGTATATTTTAACCCCCAACTTGTATTTGTGTCCTCGACATCACCATCAAGTGCCCTGCCAGCTGGCATAGGTGTTCATGTCTCTCCACAAATCGTGGTCCTTAGTTTTCTGGATCAACTCTGCTGATGATATTTCTCCTTGCCACTGTCTCATCATTTCTCTTGGTCTGTCTCTGCCTCTCTTCCCCTTGATCTTTCCAGTTGTCACAATGTGACTCCTGACCTAGATTGCTTATATTTTACCCTCCAAGTCATACTCCAGGCCTTTCTGTGACCTATCTGATTATTACTTTGATGTATAGAAAGATGCCTAAATAAAACACAGGTGAGGAAGGCTAACCTCATTAAAAAATGCCCGCCGGAAGCCGGAAGTGTCGTCCTACGGGTGGCAAACTAAAAATTGACACTACGCATTTACGTCCGAGTGAAATGTCTCGTCCGAATGTCTCTCGTGCTAGGAACAGCTCTGACTACCTAGTTTCCGAATGCCGCTCTTGTTCGGAACAGCTCTGACTAGGTAGTTTTCCGAATGTCTGTCGTGCCTGGAACAGCTCTGACGGGCGCAACGACAAGCACATATGAAAACCCTTGGCATAGATCCAGACATGTAGGAAAGAGTTGTAACAGACAGATGTTCCTGGAGAAGAGATGTACGAAACGGACTGGTGCTCTTTGAGCGCAATCTGATCCAACAAACTGAGGATAGGCGGCACAGGCATAAAATGCGGTCACTTACTGCGGGACTTGCCTCGCCTTACGGATGCGGAAACTGTGACAGAGATTGTCACTCTCGCATTGGACTATACAGTCACCAGCGGTGCTGCCAGGCACCTCCCAAGTGGCACAACTCTATAGTCATTCAGGACTGAAAGAGGCCTACTACTATATAGAAAGAAAACATCTGGTGACACAACACATTGTATTGCATTATTGTATCATTCCTCAAGATATGATAGCTAATTTACACATGACAGCAACTGAGAAGAATATACTCAAATTATCAAGAAGAGAGAAAATCATAAATGAAGAAATCAGGACTGTAGTGGAAGTTATAGCAGCGCTAGATTTCATCAGAAAACAGAATGTTAAATGGTATGGCCATATAACTAGGCTGCTGGTCTCCTTGGCGAAGGGGTTAGGCTGACCACGACGGGCAGAGAGAATAACAGAGTCCGTGGGAATCATGATATATGAAGCCCATAAACGGGCACTCTCCCACTGTTTATGTTTCACCTCGACACCGCAAGGTACAAGAGGAACAAGATGAGATGAGAAGAGATAATGATGAGCAACTGAGGCAGGACATGTGTCTTTTCAAAGAGAGAAATGTTGCAAGACTTATGGGGGGAAAGGTTCTGCATAGGACAGGTTGATGATAAACTTTGCGAAGTAAAACATTTTTTACAATCACGTACTAGTGTGATGAATGTTATGAGGTACACTAACCCATTTGCACTCCTCTGCCTGAAGCCGTTGGCACAATGTGTGGTGTCGGGTGTGGTGAGTGCTAGCCAACATTCAATGCTAATAGAAAGCAGGTAGTACCGTCTACTGTCATACGGTAGCTCAGTCATATCTAACTAAGACCTGACTAACAACATTCAGTGCTAACAGAAAGCTGGTAGTACCATCTGCTGTTTTACAATAGCTCAATCATATCTAAGACCTGACTTAGACCTCACGTAGACCTGACTTAGAGATACTAAACTAAATATGATAAATTTTCAGATCCAGGAGCTGGTCTTTTACCAGTACAAAGATCCACTGTTGACAGGGTGTGATGATAGTGTGGTCCTGTACAATGGCAGTCGACTATGCCATAAGCTGTGTGAGAATTTGGACCACACCTTACTGCATGGGCAAGTATCTTTAAATTTATAGAATGTATTTCAATGAGATCTACAGGAGACTCAGTTATCTAGTTGGTTGGTTAGTGGGTTGGTTTAGTTAGTTAGTTAGTTGGTTGGTTGAGGTTGGTGAGCTGTGAATTTTATGTGGAGTGCTTTTACTTCTGTTCGCGGTTGTTTATAGCATGAACTGCATGTTCAGAAAAATTATGGCTGGCCTGACGCTAAACTAACTGAGTTTCTTATGCAGTATTGTGTGGCTGCTGGTTTTCTAGTGACTGCTGCTTCCATCAACGATGAACTGTATTTTTCGTGGCAGACTTTTGTATTGGCATTATGGCAGTGGCATTATGCATAGTATACCTGTGCGGGCTGTTGGTTTGACAGAGGGTCAATACTGAGCGGAGGATGATTTTTTCCCCAACCAGTACAGCTCTGCGGTCCTCCTAGCCTCATAAAAGTGGCCACCGTTAATTTAAAGATTTATTTGGGAAGAAAAAGTAATGAGGAAAGGAACTGGGCACCTCAGTTCATATGTCATGGCATGAAATATGTGAAGGTCTTAACACTTTACACCCCTGTGACAGGACTATAATTGTATGAGAAGAGATAAGAGTTTGGAGATTGTTCCTCTCAGAGCACTGTAGCCAGCAGAGTGAGTATAACATATGTATAACATATGTACAATGTGTGTATAATATGTGTATAACATGTATATAATGTGTGTGTAATGTGTGTATAACGTGCGTATAATGTATGTACAATTTGTGTATAGAATGTGCATAATGTGTGTATAACATGTGTATAATGTGTGTGTACTGTGTACTTGATCTTCACATCTGTGAAGTAGAGTCAAGAACCCCCTGGGAAGGTAACTCGGCCAACAAATGCCTGAAGAAGTCAGATGTGTCAGCCGAAAGGTTCACATATTGCAGCTCTGCTGTAAACAAGCACAATGCAATTACAACTAAAACAACATTCTGGACAAATGCAGAAGAAGAAGAAGAAGAAGAAGAAGAAGAAGAAGAAGAAGAAGAAGAAGAAGAAGAAGAAGAAGAAGAAGAAGAAGAAGAAGAAGAGGAGTCAAGAACCGACATCACAGCACTGGGGACATTCCCATACCTGCTCCGTCCTCATCTGCAACAGCTAGCGAAGAGTCCCAATACTAATGGTGCCAGTAGCAGTCTGATCATGTGTCCGTCTGGCCTTTCTTTGGAGTCGTGAGTGCCAGCCAGATCCTCTGTTTACTCCCTGTAGCACCATTCTCACCTATGGAGTGACACGGCAATCCTTGGCATATGTTCCAATGGGATCCGAGCTATGCCTCAAGGAGCTGCTCCCAGGTTTTGGCCAGTATTAAGTCCTGGTCTGAGCCTTGCAACCCTGGCAGCCCATCTCCATAGAATGTTTGTGCATCATCATCATGTGTCATGTCGATAGGCATGGGTGGTTATAGGTCGCCATCTCATGTGATCACCAGAGCCTTTGGTCACGTCTGTGCCCTTGTCCCAATTATGCCATGTGGTCAAGCCATCCAGGTATTTATCTCTTTGCCTCTCCCTTGCTCTTTCCACATCCATTTTTGCCAGTTGTCACTAAGTTTTCCAGTTTTCTTCTCCTCATAATGTGCCCACAATATTCACTTATTTCTTGGACTGTCACATTCATTTTTCTGTCCATTCATGGTAATCTTTGCATTTTCCTCAGATGCCACATTTTCACTGCCATTAGATGTGTGTGTGTGTGTGTGTTGTTTTTGTGTGTGTGTGATTGCTCACTTTGAACACACTTGCTACTACATCTAGTGCACTTGACTGATTTTTACAGGACATCGCTGTCAACACCAGCATTTTACCGCTGTCATTGATTTCTTGGCAAGATTACGCTCAGCAGTTTGCCATTGCTTTCTGAGTGGCCGGCTCACTTATCCCGTAAGTTACCAACGCGGCGAGAACCGCTTCCAATTCTCGCTCGCTACGTTACCCTTCGTGGATAAACGGGATTACGGAGAAAGTTGTTTAACCCTTAGGCCAGGGACAGTGTCCCTCACCATCAGGTGAACCCACTCTGACTTCAGAGGTACTTTTTTATGTCCCCAAATCAAGGACGAGAAGTCAATATTTAAGTCCAACTGACTGGTGTGGGGGTTGAACCTGCTACCTCACCATCACTACACCGTATGTTTAAGAACGTGCACTCTATCCATTCGGCCATGCTGACCACTGCAATTAGATGTTTCTCAGCTTGTTTGCTTATTGTCCATGTTTTGCATACATACAACAGTTTGTGCATAACTGTTTTAAACACAGTTTTTCATCTTATGCAATTCCAGGCTGAAAAATGTTATGCGTGGATACTGGCGTGTGGTCAAGCAGTTGTCTCCCCATGCCATGGTCAAAGAAATCGACATGCTGGTGAATGTTACCACGGACCTGGGTAAAGGTGAGTGTTCTCTCATACCAGAAGAGGGGAGTAGGTCAGGAGAGGAGTGTGTCAGGAGAGGATTGGGTCAGAGAGAAGTGGGCCAGGAGAGGAGTGGGCCAAGAGAAAGTGGGCCCGGAGAGGAGTGGGCCCAGAGAGGACTGGGTCAGGGGAAAAGTCAGACCTGTGCAGGGTCATAATCACATTGGACCAGGAGTGCAAGGTTTGATCCAATGTTGGGTGAGGTATTGATGAACAAAAAGGCAGACATGGTCAGAGCTTGGTATCCTGTATAATACAGTGTGGAAGAACGGATAAACCTTCACTGCCTGGAGAGAATCGTGCGTCAGGGAGTGATCAGAGGACCTGGCCAAATTTCAGTATTCTGAGGAAAGGCCAGGCGGACACATATTCAGACTGCAGCCGGTACCAATAATATTGATATCGGTTCTTGATTCAGCTCAACTCATATCACTTTAGACTTCTTCTTTGTTTAATGAACTTGACTAGAAGCTGAATTTGTTACTGTATGTTTCATTTATGTGACGCAAGACAATTTAGACACAGACATACAGTAGTTATATTTCTCTGTAAAATACAGTACTTAATGTGACATTCAGTAGAGGTTACATCCCTATGTAAAATAGCACAGACAAATTTATCATTCAGTTACCTTTGCCTCCTTCTCCTCCTCTTCCTCCTTCTCTCTCAGCATAGCATAAGTTATTTTTGGGCTCATTCTCATAAAGTGCATACTGCAGATCACTTAACATAAAACAAAACAAAACGATGAATATAAACACACATATTTCCATAGAAATTTAAACTGTCTACCATGGTGAACTGGCTTCATGGCGAAGGAGTTACGGATGCAGTTCATAATCCTGCATACTGTGTTTGAAACACAGCTGCAGGCAATTTGGCAGCAGACCGCCTTGCGTTGGTTTTATTATGAAATGGTATGGGTGCCGGTCGTTAAGAAAGCAATGGCAAACTACAGAATGTAAACTTGCCCAGGAATCACGAACAGACAAGAAATTCTGGGGTTGACTGCTACGTCCTGTAAAGGATATGCAACTAACTTTTAACTAACCATGGCTAATTTATATTCACCATAATATCTCCGTAAAACTACCGTAAAACATTAACGTAAAACATTGTTTTGATTTGACACTCTTTGTATTTATTGATTTACTTATTCTATAGTATAGTAGTGGTAAAGATATGTTTTGGACATACTGCATACAGAAAAAACATTTTAAAATTCATCGATGCTGTCATAATTGTTGTCTGTTGTTGGTGCATAAACTTGTATAATGTTTAGATTAAAAGGTCTGCTACTTAACTTTACCAGTAATATTCTGTCGGGACACACAGTCCAATATCCCTTGATAGATTTTGATCTCTCCATATCCATTATAAGTGCTACCCCTCACTGCTTTTTCTCTTTACCAGAATGGATTATGTTATATTCCTCAGATGTTATCATGCCAATTCCTTTCCATCTGGTCTCACATATAAAATTGCGTTGCGTATCCCTTACTGGACGTTGCAGTCAACACCAGCATTTTTTCAGCTGCTGTTGATGTACTAGGCAAGTGTTACGTTCAGTAGTTTGCCATTGCTTTCTGAACGACCAGCCCCTATACCTTTTTCGAAAAAACCAGCACCGCCGTGTTTCGAACCTGGGAATACGGGCTCACAAACCGCGTTCGCAAGCCCTTAGCCACAGAGATCGGTTCTCACATATACCTAAAATATTAATATTCAATCTCACGACCACCCACACTTATCGGCATGACACATGATGATTATGCAGAAAAACTGACAGATTAAAACCGAGGCCCTTCCCTGGTGTATGTGTACTGGTCAGCATGCTGTGTCTGATTGTTGGCCTCCGTGTGTGTGTCCTGCAGGAAGAGCCTGGCTGTATGCTTCTCTCAACGAGGGTCTGCTGGAGAGCTACATTCGGCTGCTGTGTGACAATGATAAGTTGTTGAAGAAATACTATGCCAAGGAAGCCTTGGTGCTGGATAGAGATGTGAGTGACAACGTAGTGGTGGATGTTTTCTGTTTGTGGTTTGTTGTGACAACATAGTCATGGGGTTTCCTGTTTGTGGTTTGTTAGTTAGTTAGTTAGTTAGTCGACAGATCATCCTCATTGCACATTGAACCATTCAGTCCATAAGTGCTCGGATCCCCTTCTCAGCAAATCCCGCAGCGTGTAGCGGCTAACGACGCCAGTTCTGTGTTGGTTTATCAATCTTCTTTGGCTTCCTGCGTATTGTTCTTGTTTGGCCACCCTTCTTTTAATTTGCTGCTCTAGCAGTCTGGCCATTGTTGTAGATTCACAGTCATCACTTGGTTCTCGCAAAAGTCTTACTTCTCGTAGAGCATTCAGAATGTCAGCCTGGTCCATGGCGCGTCCGCCCTCCACAGTAGCCTCGCCTGCGAGCTTGTCAGCCCGCTCATTTCCTTGTACCCCTGCATGCCCTGGCACGAAGATGAAACTAATCTTTGCCAGCCGAGACCGCTCCAGAGGCAGCAACCATTCTCTTCGGATCGACCCCTCCTCTATCCTCTTGATCATGTTCATTGAGTCGCTAAGGAAACAAGCCCTAGTGAATGTCTGTGTCTCGAGCCATGTTATTGCTTTACTTACTGCCATGACTTCCATGGTCAGGCTACTTGTGGTTTCAGTGAAAGCACCAGAGTCCTCCTTCACAATTCTCCCTCCGGCCCGAGCTGTAAAGGCCCATGAGCTTCTCACATGTCGGACGACCGACCCATCTGTGTAGATGACCGCGTCACCGTCTAGCGAATTCTCGAAAATCAACGCTTGTACTTCAGCCTCCACAGCAGCTGGATTTTCTTGTCTGCATTTCCTATCTAGTTGGATGCAAACTGAAAAGGATGTGCAGAAGTCTGTTGGCACTTGCACCCACTCCTCGCCAGGTTCTAAGTCCTCAAGTGAACACACCTGTTGAAGAATGTCTTCGGCTTGACCCATCCACGACCGTCCTCTTTTTAACCTGCTGCCCTTCACCTTCCTAATTTCACTATGCAGTGGATGTTGTGTGTTTGCGTTAACTCTGAGGTTGGCGCGTGCCCTGCAAACTTGTATTCTCTCTTCAATGGTTGGAAAATCAAGAAGGTAGCGCATCGCCCTGCATGCTGTATCTCTTGTACATCCAAGAATAATGCGCATAGCTTCATTCTGTATCCTTTCCATCCTTTCTATCTGCTTATGACAGAGTCAGGATTGCCATTGCATACTCCAAAACAGACATGACCAGCCCCTCGTACAGAAGACATAGATGGCGCTGCTCATAGTTTGCTGCCGCCATCACCCGCATCGCAGCCAAACCCCGCTTGGCCTTTGTTATCACCTGGTCTATGTGCACATTATAAGCAAGGCTTCGGTCAAACCGTATCCCTAGGTAATTCATTACCTGCGCTCTTTCCACCGTCTCTGAACACAGCATTACAGTTGGTGTTGGAGTGTTGACAATATGATTATTCAACGAGAACCAAGTCACTGTTGCTTTTGTTGGGTTGACCATTGCCCCAGCTTCATCACACCAAATACTTATGCGATTGAGTTCGGTTTGTAGTTCCGGTTTGTTGTGACAACATAGTCATGGGGTTTTCTGTTTGTGGTTTGTTGTGACAACATTGTCATGGATGTTTTCTGTTTGTGGTTTGTTGTGACAGCATATTCATGGATGTTTTCTGTTTGTGGTTTGTTGTGACAACATAGTCATAGATGTTTCCTGTTTTTGGTTTGTTGTGGCAACATATTCATGGATGTTTTCTATTTGTGGTTTGTTGAATTCTTGATGTTTTCCGTGTGTGTTTTAGTTAATTCTTGATGTTTTCTGTTTATGTTTTGTTTAATGCTTAATGTTTTCTGTTTGTGTTTTATTTAATTTGTGATATTTTCTGTTTTAGTTTTGTTTAATTCTTGATGTTTTCTGTGTGTCTTTTGTTTAATTCTTGATGGTTTCTGTGTGTGATTTAATTCTTGATGGTTCCTGTGTGTGTTTTTTTTAAAATTCATGATGGTTTCTGTATATATTTTGTTTAGTTCTTGATGTTTTCTGTGTGTTTTATTTTTTTTTCATGATGTTATTGTGTAGTCAGTTATTTTGTGCTATTACATATTGGCTACCAATGCCAAACCTGGACAATGACAGAAAAAGAGAAAAGAAAAATCACAACAACAGAAATGAGATTCCTGAGAAGAATACTCAATGTATCAAGAAGAGATAAGATCAGAAATGAAGAAATCAGGACTAAAGTGGGGGTTGTAGCTGCACTAGATTTTATTAGAAGGCAGCAAGTAAAATGGTTTGGCCATGCAAGTAGGTTACCAACTAACAGTATACCACAACAAGCAATGATGTACGGACCAGAGGGAAGCAGAGGAAGAGGCCGACCACGTAAACGATGGACGCAGGGAATAACAGAGTCCATGGGAATATTGATACATGAAGCCGATAAGCAAGCACTCTCCCGCTGTTTATACTTCACCTTAACACTGCAAGGTACAAGAGGAACATGATGAGATGAGATGAAGATATTTTAAAAATTAAACGGACGATCGGCTGACCAAGTGGCTAGAATGACGGGCTTGCCTTTGAGAGACCCGGGTTTGATTCCACGCTAAGGTGTGATTTTTTTTCTGTCGGGGTAAAAAGAAAACCCTAACCTGCACAGTGCACAATGACTGCACTAGTCTTAATTCCTCAGGCTCAAGACAACCCCCCTTTCTCTCCCCCCCCCCCCCCCCTTTCCCTGTTCTACACTGTAGATTGAATGAAAAAGATGAATGAATGAATGAAAAAGAAGCAGCAGAATAAGAAGAGGAGAAAGAGGTGGCAGCAGAGGAGGAGGAAAAAGAAGAAGAGGCATAGGAAGTGTGTTAAGCTCTAAATCTCTAAATGATAGTAAGTTTTCATTAATGTTTAGATAAGCATTTATTGTATTCTACAGAGAATGAGTGTTCTACTTACCCTTGCCTCCGGCCTGGACTGTGTCACCTTCAAATTAGAATATGTAAGTACATATTATGAAACAAATATGTCTTAGTCAATCAGTCAGTCAAGCAATCAATCAGTCAAACAATCAATCAATCAAGCGATCAATCAGTCATCCAGGTGCCGTCTCTCATCCTGGCTGTATATTCTGTCAGAATGCTGTTCATCCATCTCTTGATGTTATCATCCCACTTGTATCGTTGTCTACCTCTTGCTCGCTTGCCTTCAATTTTACCCTCCAGTATGATTTTTATAAGAGTGATATGTCTTTTAATGTGGCCGAAATATTTCACTTGTCTCTTTTTTATTTCTGTCATCAAATCTCATTTCATTCCCAGTTTTTCTAGAACTTCTGTATTTGATTGTTTTTTGTTTTAATGAAATACATCTTTTTCTGTATATTCATGTCTTCAGGGCCTCTATTCGACTTTCTAGTTGCTTGTTCAATGTCCAGGCTTCCGTGCCATACAATAGTGTTGAATATACATAAGATTTGACAATTCTCATTTTTAATGCGTTGTTAATCTATCTAGATGTTAATACTGATTTCAGGCTGTTGAAAGCATTTTTGGCCATTCCTATTCTCTTTTTGATTTCTATTTCACTTCTGCCATCATCTGTTATTACATGTCTTAAATAGGAGAAATGTGTTACTTGTTCTAGTATCTCCCTGTTTACTGTGATGTTCATTGATGGCATCTCCTTTCCACTGCTAATTATCATAGTTTTCATTTTCTGGATATTAATATAATATCTTAATTACATTCTACACCATGCCTGTTTACTTGTTCCACTAGGTTTTTAATTCTTGCTCACTTTCTGCTAGTAACACGGTATCGTCAGCATACCTAAGATTGTTTATGTTTCTTCCATTGATGTTAAGTCCAGGCAGTTTGACTTGTTTAAAAGCCTAGTGGTTGCAATGAATGTTAGAAGTAAAACCAGAAGGTTAAGACCACAGACCATTACATCAAACGACATCCTGGGGGAGGCCAATGCAACACATTACATGAATTATTCTTACTGAATTTCTTCACTTTTGGTGAAGTCCAGGGAAAAGTTGAGTTGATTTAAGTTGAGCTAAGAACCGACATCACTGCACTCAGGACATTCCCATATGTGTTCCGTCCCCTCATTCAACAGCCAGTGAAAGGTCACACTATTAATCGTTCCCCCCGCTATCTGATTGAAAGTTCTCCTGGTCTTTCCTCAGTTTTGAGATTTTTCCAGAACCCCTGCTGACACCACACAATCTCATTCTTTCCACACACGTGTTCTCAATCTGTTCCTCCACCTTCTCAGCCTGGTCCCACAGGCGCATGACTACCTCTCCCTTGTCCATAGGTAATCTACCACCAAGAGGTGCATTCCTTGCCAGCCTATCAGCCTGTTCATTCCCCAGCACTCCCGCATGGCCAGGGCAGAAAATCTATAGAAGATTATTAATGATATTCATCTTTGGGGAGCCGCAGTAGTATAGTGACCAGACACTCGCCTACAGACCTAAAGTCATGGGTTTAATCTGCAGCTGGGTGGATTTGGATTTTACAAATTGACCTGGGATTCTGGGTCGGCCAGGCCTAAAATGGGTATAGAAAATGCCTTGGGAAGTAAAGGTGGCCGGGTGGTACTGACCACATCACTGACCCAATGCTGATTGGTCTATAAAAATATGGGTTTAGCACCATATGTCTGATGCGTATTAACTTTTATTGATATTACTTCACTTTTAGTTGAGTCTGAGGTAGACTTTTAGTGATATAACTGCACCACTTAGTTAAGTCCGAGGTATACTTTTAGTGATATTACTTTACTTTTAGTCAAATTTGAGATAGACTTTCAATGAGACGACATCACCTATAGTCAACGGAAGATTTTTAATGATAGTATTTAACTTTTCATAAAGTTTTAGAAGACGTTTTGCAAGATCACATCATTATATTACAGTAAGAAAAATATAAGTCAATTTGCAGAATTACTAAATAAAGTGCCGTCACAAATATATGTATGATTTTTCAGGATTTGCCATATCTGGACTTAAATGCATACCCACCTCGAAGTCGCAGTAACTCAGAGCAGGATGGGGATGTCAGCTCAGACTCATCGGATTCTTATTTGGGTCATCCAAGTCGTTACAGATCAATGTCGGAGGTAAGTGAGAAGCATCTGTTGGTCATTGTGTCTGGTGGTATTTAGAACACCATGCAAGACTCTCAAGTTACAATTCACTGTAGAAGAGGAAGGACTAAATAAGACTGAGGCACCGCAGGGGGTTGAACCTGCTACTTCAGCATCAGCACACTGGAAGTTTAAGAGGTAGTGAGAGCCAAAAGAGTTAGCAGAGGTTAGGGCGGCTTGGCTCAAGTTGGTTGCCTTTTCTCCATTGGGGATTAGAGGACAGAAGAAGAAGAAGAAGAAGATGAATAGGCCAAGCAAAAGATTTTGCAGAAGATTGTTTTATTTGGATGCTCACTCACTTTGAACTCAAGCATAGTTCACACACCTATTTCTAGTAGCACTGGACTTATTTTTGTGTGTGGATTAGCTTTTCCTATTACCAGCGTTCCTTGCCATGAGGCGACCGCACTCTGACTTCAGAGGCACTTGTAATTTACATCCCCAACTCAGGGACGAGAAGTCAACATTTTAGTCCAACTGAATAGTTTAGGGGAATACCCGGGGAAGGTTAACCCGGTCAATAAATGCCCACAGAAGCCGGATGTGTCGGCCTAACGGCACAAGGACGCAGCTCTGCTGTAAAACGGCACAACGCAATCACGTCAGAAAAAACTCTCCGGATGAACGCAGAAGAAGAAGAAGAACCCAATACCTTGGCATCAGTACACCGGATGTTTAAGACTGAGCGTTCTTATCCATATGCCATACTGACCTCCCATAGCAGAAGATGAAAGTGTATTATGTAATAAGTTACTCTCTTTAAATGTCATAAAGAGAGTGATGAAATGTTTTATAGAACCTGTTCTGCTGTATGGTGATGGCTCTTCGGATGTGGAGGAATAAATTAGGAAGAGCTTGGAGGTGATGGAGATGTGAAAGGAAGCATGATATTGGTTTTACAATATTGTGTTTTTGCTGCTATTTTAAGGAAAGTTGTGTCAGGAAGCAAAATTTTGTTTTAAAATATGGAGTTTGCAAGGAAAGTTCTGTAATGAAGCAGATCTTGTTTTAAAATATTGTGTTTCTTCTTCTATTTTAAGGAAATTTGTGTAATGAATATCTTGTTTTGAAATATTGTGTTTTTACTGCTGTTTTAAGGAAATTTGTGTGAGAGAGCAAGGTCTTGTTTTAAAAGTTGTGTTTTTGCTTGTTTAAGGAAAGTTGTATCAGGAAGTATGATCTTGCTTTAAAATATTGTATTTTTGCTGCTATTTTAAAGAAAGTTCTGTAGTTGTGCATGATCTTCTTTTAAAATATGGTGTTTTTGTAGGTATTTTCCAACTCCCCGCTTGCTGACTTTCAACTGACCAATGACTCTGACTCTGCCAGTGTTGCCAGCTTGGATGTCTGCCAGATGAAAGCCAGCACCATTTCTGCAGACTCTGGTTTTTCTGCCGATGGCATGTCCACAAATGGCACCAGGCAATATGGTATAGTATCTGTTGAGACAGTCATGAGCGCTGCACTTCAGAACTGCCAGTCAGCCGACAGTGCCTCTTTGTCATCTCTGAGCTCGTCTTCGGGTGACCCAGATAGACATCAGCGGCTAGAAAATGTCTCCTCTAGTTTTGGCCGAAATGACGATGCTCCCTTGCTTGAGGTCATTCACATGAAGGGTAAAAAACTGCAACCAGGCAAATCTAAAAGAAAGAAAGTAGAACGAAGCAGTTTAGGCAAAAGTGATACAAACAGCATTCAAAGTGATTTTCGTAGTCAAGAGAAATATACTAACGATGGTAAAGTCAATTTGGCAATTGGTAAAGGAAGCAAAGAAAGAAGTCTGAAAGATATGGCTGATGGTTCAGTGTTAGCTAATGTGGTTAAGAATGTATCTTGTCATTGCAGACAAAGAGAAACATTGAGTTCAAATACCAAGTCAGATGTTTCTAGAACTGTGTTCATACAGGAATCAGGGTCATTTGTTCGCACCTTGACCACATCATCTGGTCAGACATTAACTACAAGCAATCTTTGTGCAGAAGCCAGTGGTAGTATATTATCAATGTCTGTAGAACCTAAAGAATGCATGTTATCTGGGTCTGAATGCTTGCCAAACAGTTCAAACACAGCTTTTGCACAGGATGACTTTTCCTCATCAAGACCAGTTTGCTTGTCGAGCAGTTCAAATACAGCTGTGGTGCCGGATGGAAGTCCTTTCTCTGAACTTTGTGGTCCTGGTGCTTCAGGTGCTATTTGTGGTTCAGGAGCAGGTTCTGAGAACAGCCTACATGGTTTGTTTTCAGTGGATGTTGGTGTTGGAGATGACCTGTCTTTCAAATACACAAGTAAAATAAAGGGAAATCCTTCAGCTGCTTTGATGCCTGCTGCATTAGGACACACTGAGAGCTGTGTGACTGACTCGATAGCTAACAAAGTTCTTGATGCTGGTGAAGGTCTGGATGTGGATCAACAGAGCCAGCCAAATGTGATGTGTGATGCAAGTCAGGTGAGTGTAGCATGTGATGTTCAAAGCCAACCTGATGTGACATGCGTCCATGGTCAACAAATTGGAGCATGTGATCAGAACAACCCAGATGTGACATGTGTCCAGAGCCAGCCTGATGTGACATGTGTCCAGAGCCAGCCTGATGTGACATGGGTCCAGAGCCAGCCTGATGTGACATCTGTCCAGAGCCAACCACCTAATGAGGCATTTGACCAGAGCCAACAAACTGGAGCATCTGTCCAGAGCCAACCAGATAAGGCATGTGTTGAGAGCCAACCAGAAGTGACATGTCTTCAGAAGCAACACCACGGAGTGTATCTCCTGACCCAGCCAGATGTGACATGTGTCCAGGGTCAACCAAACATACCTGATGCCAAGAGCCAATCAGATGTGACAGATGATGCCCTGCGGCACACAAACTCTGGTTGTGACGAGCAAGTTAAAATGAAGTGTACAGTTGATCTGAATGGAAATGAAAATCCTGATTCCTCATGCCAAGCTGAAGAGGATATTGATGTCTACTCTAGCAACAAACAAGATGCTTCGGGAGAGTCTCACAGTATGTCAAAATCACCGGAACACTCATCTGAAGTTTCATCTGTCAAATCTTTGACTCACTCAGAAGTAAGTTTTGTTTAGTCTTTCCTTTTATCATTTTAATAAATTGTTTATCGACAGATATACAAGGGGCTTCTCATAAGTCTTTAGCCTGACCATGAAGGAGTAAGCGGAGAAAATTGAAATTTGGCACAGTGCTTATTCCTTCTAAATGTAGCCACCACCTGAATTTAAGATTTATTTAATATAAGATAATTTATAATTTCCAGCCAAAAAAATCTAAGTAAAACATCCTACAAGTTTTTAACTCATATCACTGCCCCATCATTCTTTTCATTTCACTTGGAATATATATATAGCCATCCGCTACTATCCCCCCACACGCAACTTTACTTTACTCCACCTCTCAGATAACTAGCTGCTTTTACTTCTATAATATTATTTAAGTCCCAAAACTAAGTAAGTTACAGGTAAATTACAACCTCGCATGAAACAGCTATCCACCAATTCATCATATTACGCTTCTTCTTCTATATACATCAATGTTACTTCTTCTTCTCATCTACAGGGATGCAAACTATCCACTTAACTCTTTTTAATTTTACTTTTCATCATGTACATACATATCAATATCTGATCTCCACCATAAAAATTCAAAACGCCATACTCTTCCGAAAATACTCCATACTCCCTATCATCATCACCAACAGGTCTTCTCCACATTCAACCAACCTGAAGTCACTCGCACTAACACACGATAGGAAGACAAAGAATCGGTGGCCACCGGAGAATCAAAGAACAAGAACTCTTCCTCACAAAACCATACTCACATTTACCCCACCATGTCGCCCTGAGACTTTACGCAGTCTTCTTCTTCTTCAGCGTTCCGAGCCATTGAGGTTCTTTGCTGCAAATACAATCCGTCTCCATTCGTCTCTCTGGTGGACCTTCTCTTGCCAGTCGTTGATTCCAAGTGCTTGTAGGTCTGTACATGTATTATCTCTCCACCGCCTTCTTGGTCTACCTCGGGGTCTACGGTCATTTATTTCCTGAGTGTAAGCGAGTTTTGTTTCCCTATTATCTTCCATTCTTTCTATATGCCCCAGCCATTGTAGTCTATTAGCCTTCATGATACCAGTGATTAGCGGGGACTTAAACAGATCATAAATGTCTTTGTTACTTCTTCTTTTCCACTCTCCACTTTGTGTATCCCTAATGGGTCCAAAGATGCGTCTTAAAATTTTGTTCTCAAAGGTTTGTAACAAGGCTTCGTCTCCTTTCGTTGTACTCCATGTTTCAGAGCCATACAGCACAACTGGTCTGATCAGTGTTTTGTATATTGTGATTTTGGTGTTACGAGATAGCGCCTTTGATTTTAGTAGATGTTGTAGTGCATAGTATATCTTATTTCCAGAGTTGATTCTAGTTTGTATTTCTTCCCTTATGATGTTGGAGCAGTTGAAGATTGTACCCAGGTATTTGTATGTTTCCGTTCTTTTAATGGTCATATTATCTATTTGTATGTGGCCAGAGTTTCTAGCCATTCCGTCTCTTGAAATTACCATATATTCTGTCTTATCTTTGTTGATAACCAGCCCCATCTGTTGGGCTTTTCCCTTTAAGTGAGTCAATATTTCCAATGTCTTTTGTTCACTTTGCCCTATAATATCTATATCATCTGCATAACCAAGCAGCTTGGATGTTCCTCCAATATCACATTCCTCCTTTACCTTCCTTACAACTTTCTCTAGAGCCAGATTGAAGAGTAGCGGCGATAGTGCATCACCCTGTTTCAAGCCAGATGTTATTTGGAAGGGGTCTGATTTCCTGCCTTTATATGTTACTATATTATAAGTATCTTCCATGCATAGTCTGGTCATGTTGATTAACTTCCTTGGTATTCCAAATTCCTGCATAGCATTCCATAGACTATTCCTATGGACACTATCATAAGCCTTTTTAAAATCAACAAAAATGTTATGGAGATCTCTTTTATATTCCCAATGTTTCTCGGCTATTTGTCGTAAGATAAATATCTGATCTATTGTTGATCTGTTTTGTCTAAAACCCGCCTGGTAGTCACCTAATATGTCTTCTGAATATGGTTTTAGTCTATTTAGTAATACTGCGGATAGTATCTTATAGCTTGTGGACAGTAGTGATATTCCTCTATAATTTCCACATTGGAACTTGTCTCCTTTCTTAAAGATAGGTATCAATAATGACTCTTTCCAGTCATGGGGTAATTCTTCTGTCCTCCAGATTTTTATTATTAGTTCGTATAGCTTTAGATGTAATGCATGGCCACCTGCCTTTATAAATTCAGCAGCAATTCTATCAGTCCCAGTTGCCTTATTGTTTTTAAGTCGTGTGATTACATATAGGATTTCTTCAAATGTAGGTTCTTCAATTTGTGGTTCGCATGTTAGAACCTCTTCCTGTGGGAAAATGTGACTTGGAGCTTCACAATTTAGTAATTCAATAAAATATTCTTTCCATGTGTTGCACATTTCCTCATTGGTATTTATCATATTCCCATTTTTGTCTTTTAAACCATATGTGTTTTGTTGGTGCCCTCGTTTCATTGACTTCAGTTCTTTAAAAAATTTTCTGGATTCATTTTTCTGGTGATTAGTTTCCATATCTTTGATTATATTACTCATATATTCTCGCTTCTGCTGTGTGTAGCCTCTTTACATTCATTTCTATAATGCTCTTCCTTTTGGATGTTATTGATGTCATTTAACCATACATGTCTGGCATTCTTCTTCCTAATGACTGCTTCTTCACATTTTTGATTGAACCATCTGTTCTTTCTATGCGTGGTTAACACACCGAGACATTCTTCTGCGGTAGACTGAATTGTATTCTTGATGTTCAACCAAGTTTGGTCAACGCTTTCCTCCAAAGGGTTTTGCAGAGTTTCAAGTTTACATTTTATTTCATCTGTAAATTTCTCTTTGACTGTAATGTCTTGCAGTTTTTCTCTGTTATATGTTGGGTGTAATCTTTGTAATTTAATATAGAAAGCTCTCTTAAGTTTTATTTTAAATTTTGCTCCAACAAGGAAGTGGTCACTGTGGCACTCAGCTCCTCTATAACTTCTGACTTGCTGTATGTTTGATGCATTTCTGTTGTTAATTAAAATGTGATCTATTTGATTATAGGTTCTCTTGTCACATGATTTCCAAGTTTGTTTGTGTATATCCTTTCTTTGTAGTCTGGTACTGCTAATCTGCAGTCCTTTGGCTTCTGCCAGGTTGATGACTCTCCATCCATTATCATTTGAAGTTGTATGTAGGCTTTCCATACCGGCCACTTTTTTATTAGTTTGCTCTCTACCTATTTTTGCATTGAAGTCTCCCAGCACAATCAGGATGTCCTGTTTGGGGGTTTCTTCTATGACATCTTCCAGATCATTATAAAAGTCTTCTTTAATATCATCTTCTTTCTCTTCAGTAGGTGCATGTACATTAATCATCGTTATATTTTTCCATTTACCTTTTATTCGTAATTTACTAATCCTGTCATTAAAAGCTTTAAAGTTTAAAACGTTCCCCCATAACTCTTTTTTGATGACAAATCCTGTTCCTAATTCATGTTTATTTTGGGTGTTTCCTCCATATATTATAATCATTCCATTTTGGACTTTACGCAGTAAAGTCTAAAAAAACAATTACATATCTCCCACAACCCAAATACACCAGTCATTATGGTAACACTTCTACCAATTTCATATCATATCTCAGAATCTCACCATATTATTTAATCTCTGAGTAATACAGTTTGCGCTGATATCCACGGCATCAAAACACCAAAAATATTATCCACCCCTAAATGTCTATTTATTACAGACAGTACACAAATCAAAAGGTCCATTATGGGTCCTACCACTCAAAACCTCCTCCAACATTAAAAACATCACCTACATAACCAAATCTCTGACCCTTACATACATCACTCCAGCAACTCAGGAATACTTCATATCAGCTTCCCTATTAATCTCGCTGAAAGCCTCAGCAACCCACTACTACTATTAATGTCCATTTGTTATGGGCAATACCTCCTAAAACCTCCACTTGTCAATTCATGCCGTTATCAACAGCAACAAAAATACCGCCACTGAACTCATGTCTGTGACCTTCTAACCTATCTACCCCATCTTATCTCTGTCTATCTATTATAGACATTCCATTATTACCCATACTTTTACTTTATGGTTTTTAACTCAGGTCCATTTGGTGTATGCTGTAACCCAAAAATTAATATCGATGTTCACTTACTGTGAACTTAACTTCTACTCTCTGTTATTCGAGCTATATTCATCTCGGCCCATGCTGCAACCAGGCAATTAATAATATTCATAGTTCATATATTATGAACTTACCTAACTTAATCCAACCCCCATGGCTCTCAGTCCATGTTTATTCCAATCGTTGCTGATAACCACAGCCATTACCCTTCATAATTCACCATACATCATCTAATCCCCCAACTATTGTACTGATATCTACAGTATATGATTACTCTTCGGACTAAAACATGGCATTCAATTCATGTTTTTCTCCTGACCATATTTTCTGAACGTAACTATGTATCCAGAACTCCCAAGGACCCATTAATAAGTCTCTCTCTTTAATAAGGACCTGTTTAATTTTCTAACTCCCCACAACTGAGCGTCAAACGAAAACTAATTTAAACATAGTCAGGGCAACTCAATAAGTAACATCATTATAACTTTTGCAAATGAAAATTAATAAACAAAGTAATATGCTAATATTTAACCAAAGTAAGCTAAATAAACTCACAATTCATGAATAACTGGAGTCAAGACAAATCAAAATAGAACAACAATATCACCCCCCTTGGTTTTCACAATGCTGTCATATATCCCCACATTTTTCAAAATAAATATACATAGTGAAATAATAATCAAATTCACATAGAATCAACTACTTATAGTAACCAAACAACATTGGTCTCTTATACGGACCAATGTAATACATATCTATTCAGTGCCAGGAACACAAGTCATGCCTATTCCGTTACTCTTACAACAGAAAAAAAAAACAACTCAATGCTAGGCATTAACCCCAAAAAATATATATATATATATATATATATATCTGTTACCTACAGACTATATTCTCATCATAACGCAGAACAATATCTGTTCCCCTCAAGCAAAAATCATTAATCAACAAATGACCGTACTTTTTCTGGAAGTCAAACATTGATTATCTCCCTTCACAACATTCCATCTTTCACGAAACTATCCCACTGCGACACTACTGCACTTGAAATACTACGCAAACAACTACTGTAAACTATAGCTTAAATTGCTCCATTTACAAACTATCTCAGTACACCACAACTCATCTACTCACCAAGGGAAACTGCAAATCAGCACACCTATTTTTTAACCTAGTTGTTTCCCTTGAATTTGATTTGTACCAACATTCATCCCGTTTACCACGGTGTCTCCACAATGCTACAAGCACCAATGAATGTCTATTTACTATAGACTTCACCAACACATCTAGCTACTAGATTTGTCAATAACTAATTCTACTTTTAAGTCTCTTGTCCAGTCGTTCTTCTCCTTAACCCTTCTACAAAATGTTCAACCTCACCGACCGCTATCTTCAATTCTTCTAGCCATATGGACACCCTTTTCAATTCTTGGCTTAAACCTTTCATGTTCTTTGCTACGTGTCTCAATGAAATAATAATTAATATAACTAATATAATCCAGAATTAACACTATCTAATCTAACTTCTTCTTCTTCTTCAGCGTTCCGAGCCATTGAGGTTCTTTGCTGCAAATACAATCCGTCTCCATTCGTCTCTCTGTTGGACCTTCTCTTGCCAGTCGTTGATTCCAAGTGCTTGTAGGTCTGTACATGTATTATCTCTCCACCGCCTTCTTGGTCTACCTCGGGGTCTACGGTCATTTATTTCCTGAGTGTAAGCGAGTTTTGTTTCCCTATTATCTTCCATTCTTTCTATATGCCCCAGCCATTGTAGTCTATTAGCCTTCATGATACCAGTGATTAGCGGGGACTTAAACAGATCATAAATGTCTTTGTTACTTCTTCTTTTCCACTCTCCACTTTGTGTATCCCTAATGGGTCCAAAGATGCGTCTTAAAATTTTGTTCTCAAAGGTTTGTAACAAGGCTTCGTCTCCTTTCGTTGTACTCCAGGTTTCAGAGCCATACAGCACAACTGGTCTGATCAGTGTTTTGTATATTGTGATTTTGGTGTTACGAGATAGCGCCTTTGATTTTAGTAGATGTTGTAGTGCATAGTATATCTTATTTCCAGAGTTGATTCTAGTTTGTATTTCTTCCCTTATGATGTTGGAGCAGTTGAAGATTGTACCCAGGTATTTGTATGTTTCCGTTCTTTTAATGGTCATATTATCTATTTGTATGTGGCCAGAGTTTCTAGCCATTCCGTCTCTTGAAATTACCATATATTCTGTCTTATCTTTGTTGATAACCAGCCCCATCTGTTGGGCTTTTCCCTTTAAGTGAGTCAATATTTCCAATGTCTTTTGTTCACTTTGCCCTATAATATCTATATCATCTGCATAACCAAGCAGCTTGGATGTTCCTCCAATATCACATTCCTCCTTTACCTTCCTTACAACTTTCTCTAGAGCCAGATTGAAGAGTAGCGGCGATAGTGCATCACCCTGTTTCAAGCCAGATGTTATTTGGAAGGGGTCTGATTTCCTGCCTTTATATGTTACTATATTATAAGTATCTTCCATGCATAGTCTGGTCATGTTGATTAACTTCCTTGGTATTCCAAATTCCTGCATAGCATTCCATAGACTATTCCTATGGACACTATCATAAGCCTTTTTAAAATCAACAAAAATGTTATGGAGATCTCTTTTATATTCCCAATGTTTCTCGGCTATTTGTCGTAAATATATATACAATATGGTTTTAGTCTATTTAGTAATACTGCGGATAGTATCTTATAGCTTGTGGACAGTAGTGATATTCCTCTATAATTTCCACATTGGAACTTGTCTCCTTTCTTAAAGATAGGTATCAATAATGACTCTTTCCAGTCATGGGGTAATTCTTCTGTCCTCCAGATTTTTATTATTAGTTCGTATAGCTTTAGATGTAATGCATGGCCACCTGCCTTTATAAATTCAGCAGCAATTCTATCAGTCCCAGTTGCCTTATTGTTTTTAAGTCGTGTGATTACATATAGGATTTCTTCAAATGTAGGTTCTTCAATTTGTGGTTCGCATGTTAGAACCTCTTCCTGTGGGAAAATGTGACTTGGAGCTTCACAATTTAGTAATTCAATAAAATATTCTTTCCATGTGTTGCACATTTCCTCATTGGTATTTATCATATTCCCATTTTTGTCTTTTAAACCATATGTGTTTTGTTGGTGCCCTCGTTTCATTGACTTCAGTTCTTTAAAAAATTTTCTGGATTCATTTTTCTGGTGATTAGTTTCCATATCTTTGATTATATTACTCATATATTCTCGCTTCTGCTGTGTGTAGCCTCTTTATATTCATTTCTATAATGCTCTTCCTTTTGGATGTTATTGATGTCATTTAACCATACATGTCTGGCATTCTTCTTCCTAATGACTGCTTCTTCACATTTTTGATTGAACCATCTGTTCTTTCTATGCGTGGTTAACACACCGAGACATTCTTCTGCGGTAGACTGAATTGTATTCTTGATGTTCAACCAAGTTTGGTCAACGCTTTCCTCCAAAGGGTTTTGCAGAGTTTCAAGTTTACATTTTATTTCATCTGTAAATTTCTCTTTGACTGTAATGTCTTGCAGTTTTTCTCTGTTATATGTTGGGTGTAATCTTTGTAATTTAGTATAGAAAGCTCTCTTAAGTTTTATTTTAAATTTTGCTCCAACGAGGAAGTGGTCACTGTGGCACTCAGCTCCTCTATAACTTCTGACTTGCTGTATGTTTGATGCATTTCTGTTGTTAATTAAAATGTGATCTATTTGATTATAGGTTCTCTTGTCACATGATTTCCAAGTTTGTTTGTGTATATCCTTTCTTTGTAGTCTGGTACTGCTAATCTGCAGTCCTTTGGCTTCTGCCAGGTTGATGACTCTCCATCCATTATCATTTGAAGTTGTATGTAGGCTTTCCATACCGGCCACTTTTTTATTAGTTTGCTCTCTACCTATTTTTGCATTGAAGTCTCCCAGCACAATCAGGATGTCCTGTTTGGGGGTTTCTTCTATGACATCTTCCAGATCATTATAAAAGTCTTCTTTAATATCATCTTCTTTCTCTTCAGTAGGTGCATGTACATTAATCATCGTTATATTTTTCCATTTACCTTTTATTCGTAATTTACTAATCCTGTCATTAAAAGCTTTAAAGTTTAAAACGTTCCCCCATAACTCTTTTTTGATGACAAATCCTGTTCCTAATTCATGTTTATTTTGGGTGTTTCCTCCATATATTATAATCATTCCATTTTGGACTTTACGCAGTAAAGTCTAAAAAAACAATTACATATCTCCCACAACCCAAATACACCAGTCATTATGGTAACACTTCTACCAATTTCATATCATATCTCAGAATCTCACCATATTATTTAATCTCTGAGTAATACAGTTTGCGCTGATATCCACGGCATCAAAACACCAAAAATATTATCCACCCCTAAATGTCTATTTATTACAGACAGTACACAAATCAAAAGGTCCATTATGGGTCCTACCACTCAAAACCTCCTCCAACATTAAAAACATCACCTACATAACCAAATCTCTGACCCTTACATACATCACTCCAGCAACTCAGGAATACTTCATATCAGCTTCCCTATTAATCTCGCTGAAAGCCTCAGCAACCCACTACTACTATTAATGTCCATTTGTTATGGGCAATACCTCCTAAAACCTCCACTTGTCAATTCATGCCGTTATCAACAGCAACAAAAATACCGCCACTGAACTCATGTCTGTGACCTTCTAACCTATCTACCCCATCTTATCTCTGTCTATCTATTATAGACATTCCATTATTACCCATACTTTTACTTTATGGTTTTTAACTCAGGTCCATTTGGTGTATGCTGTAACCCAAAAATTAATATCGATGTTCACTTACTGTGAACTTAACTTCTACTCTCTGTTATTCGAGCTATATTCATCTCGGCCCATGCTGCAACCAGGCAATTAATAATATTCATAGTTCATATATTATGAACTTACCTAACTTAATCCAACCCCCATGGCTCTCAGTCCATGTTTATTCCAATCGTTGCTGATAACCACAGCCATTACCCTTCATAATTCACCATACATCATCTAATCCCCCAACTATTGTACTGATATCTACAGTATATGATTACTCTTCGGACTAAAACATGGCATTCAATTCATGTTTTTCTCCTGACCATATTTTCTGAACGTAACTATGTATCCAGAACTCCCAAGGACCCATTAATAAGTCTCTCTCTTTAATAAGGACCTGTTTAATTTTCTAACTCCCCACAACTGAGCGTCAAACGAAAACTAATTTAAACATAGTCAGGGCAACTCAATAAGTAACATCATTATAACTTTTGCAAATGAAAATTAATAAACAAAGTAATATGCTAATATTTAACCAAAGTAAGCTAAATAAACTCACAATTCATGAATAACTGGAGTCAAGACAAATCAAAATAGAACAACAATATCACCCCCCTTGGTTTTCACAATGCTGTCATATATCCCCACATTTTTCAAAATAAATATACATAGTGAAATAATAATCAAATTCACATAGAATCAACTACTTATAGTAACCAAACAACATTGGTCTCTTATACGGACCAATGTAATACATATCTATTCAGTGCCAGGAACACAAGTCATGCCTATTCCGTTACTCTTACAACAGAAAAAAAAACAACTCAATGCTAGGCATTAACCCCCAAAAAAATATATATATATATATATATATATATCTGTTACCTACAGACTATATTCTCATCATAACGCAGAACAATATCTGTTCCCCTCAAGCAAAAATCATTAATCAACAAATGACCGTACTTTTTCTGGAAGTCAAACATTGATTATCTCCCTTCACAACATTCCATCTTTCACGAAACTATCCCACTGCGACACTACTGCACTTGAAATACTACGCAAACAACTACTGTAAACTATAGCTTAAATTGCTCCATTTACAAACTATCTCAGTACACCACAACTCATCTACTCACCAAGGGAAACTGAAAATCAGCACACCTATTTTTTAACCTAGTTGTTTCCCTTGAATTTGATTTGTACCAACATTCATCCCGTTTACCACGGTGTCTCCACAATGCTACAAGCACCAATGAATGTCTATTTACTATAGACTTCACCAACACATCTAGCTACTAGATTTGTCAATAACTAATTCTACTTTTAAGTCTCTTGTCCAGTCGTTCTTCTCCTTAACCCTTCTACAAAATGTTCAACCTCACCGACCGCTATCTTCAATTCTTCTAGCCATATGGACACCCTTTTCAATTCTTGGCTTAAACCTTTCATGTTCTTTGCTACGTGTCTCAATGAAATAATAATTAATATAACTAATATAATCCAGAATTAACACTATCTAATCTAACTTCTTCTTCTTCTTCTTCTTCAGCGTTCCGAGCCATTGAGGTTCTTTGCTGCAAATACAATCCGTCTCCATTCGTCTCTCTGTTGGACCTTCTCTTGCCAGTCGTTGATTCCAAGTGCTTGTAGGTCTGTACATGTATTATCTCTCCACCGCCTTCTTGGTCTACCTCGGGGTCTACGGTCATTTATTTCCTGAGTGTAAGCGAGTTTTGTTTCCCTATTATCTTCCATTCTTTCTATATGCCCCAGCCATTGTAGTCTATTAGCCTTCATGATACCAGTGATTAGCGGGGACTTAAACAGATCATAAATGTCTTTGTTACTTCTTCTTTTCCACTCTCCACTTTGTGTATCCCTAATGGGTCCAAAGATGCGTCTTAAAATTTTGTTCTCAAAGGTTTGTAACAAGGCTTCGTCTCCTTTCGTTGTACTCCAGGTTTCAGAGCCATACAGCACAACTGGTCTGATCAGTGTTTTGTATATTGTGATTGTGGTGTTACGAGATAGCGCCTTTGATTTTAGTAGATGTTGTAGTGCATAGTATATCTTATTTCCAGAGTTGATTCTAGTTTGTATTTCTTCCCTTATGATGTTGGAGCAGTTGAAGATTGTACCCAGGTATTTGTATGTTTCCGTTCTTTTAATGGTCATATTATCTATTTGTATGTGGCCAGAGTTTCTAGCCATTCCGTCTCTTGAAATTACCATATATTCTGTCTTATCTTGGTTGATAACCAGCCCCATCTGTTGGGCTTTTCCCTTTAAGTGAGTCAATATTTCCAATGTCTTATCTAATCTAACTAATCTAATTAAATCTACATATATGTACTTCACCAGCGTATACAAGTTCTGTCCTCTGGTCACCAAATCAGTGCACGACAAGTTAGTAGTCTCGACAGTAACGATCAGATCCTCAGGTTTAAAAAAAAATCAGACAGTAACCAGAGATCAGCTTTGGTCAGCTCCCCGAAACAGCGATGTAATGCAGCGGCTTTTGGTAGCCCGTTGAGACCAACGACAACGCAGGTGGCGGCTTGAACAAGCCTCTTGAGTCTAGATCGTAGGTGTCTTGACAAAGCGGCTCTCGTGAACAACAGAGCCCGGAGGAGACTTGACAGCGGTTCTCTCACACAACAGAGCCCGGAGGAGACTTGACAACGATAGCGGCTCTCACACAACAAAGCCCGGAGGAGACTTGACAGCGGCTCTCTCACACGACAGAGCCCGGCGAAGACTTGACAGCGATAGCGGCTCTCACACAACAGAGCCCGGAGGAGTTGATCGATAATTATGGATTTCACGACCCAGCCAAGAGCTTGCAGTTGATCAACATCTTGAAAGTTTCTCTAGCGTTCACTAGGGATCATATTAGGTGCTATGGTGCCGAAGGTATCGAATTTTCCAAAATCTGTTGTACAAGCACGGTATAGATCTCTGGCCTCATCAAGTATAGTGGTGCAGTACTTGGTTCAAACTCGATCCTGGTCCTTGGGCAACATTTCTGCACTGTAACAGTACAGCGAGGTAACAGTGAACTGGCAATAACTCCAAGACAGTTCTTTCTTCATATTACTTTATTCAGTGTCAACGGAGACAGGTTATAACAAACCATCAATCAAGCCAGATGTTGCCCAGCTAAATCATACGTCCACATCGGAGGTTGGGTCATTCACAACTGACCTTGTTTTTAAGATCCTCGTCATAGGACGACCCACCCTAACTACCCGATATTATGGTGCTTGACCGTGCCCTACTTCCCTATTGACTATGCACACCTCGTTGCCCCTTCTTCCTATTCCTAACTCTGTTACAGAACACATGAATTAGATTTGGGCTAAAAGGGTTTTAAAGGCAAGAAAAATGACTTCATAGCACCGGGTTTGATCCCATATAGCTCGTTCTTTCTGCAGGGCGGCCTGCTGACGGGGTCATACAAAGCATGAACTCCATAGCTCCAGTGATGATCCCCGGGAGTCCCTGAGGAAATTGCACGATGTAGGCAGGAATCAAACCCACAACCTTTAGAGCACGAGGCAGGTGGTGTAACCAGTTTGCCACTGAGTCTCCCTGAGATTGTGGCTGAGAAAATTTAACACACACAGCCACTGATACTGTTCATATGTGGAGCATATGTTGTCCCCTTTGTTAATGGCAATTACCGTTGATGAAATAACCTAAAACCTATGTCTGTTGATGGTGAAATACCTACAACCCATGTCTGCTGATGGTGAAATATTTACAACCCATCTCTGTTGATGGTGAAATACCTACAACCCATGTCTGTTGATGGTGAAATACTACAACTCATGTCTGTTGAAAGTGAAATACCTACAACCTATCTCTGTTGATGGTGAAATACCTATAGCCCATGTCTGTTGATGGTGAAATACCTACAACCCATGTCTGCTGATGGTGAAATATTTACAACCCATCTCTGTTGATGGGGAAATTCCTACAACCCATGTCTGTTGATGGTGAAATACCTACAACTCATGTCTGTTGGTAGTGAAATACCTACAACTCATGTCTGTTGATAGTGAAATACCTATAACCTATCTCTGTTGATGGTGAAATACCTATAGCCCATGTCTGTTGATGGTGAAATTCCTACAACACATGTCTGTTGATGGTGAAATACCTACAACTCATGTCTGTTGATAGTGAAATACCTATAATCTATCTCTGTTGATGGTGAAATACCTATAGCCCATGTCTGTTGATGGTGAAATACCTACAACCCATGTCTTTTGATGGTGAAATACCTATAACCCATCTCTGTTGATGGTGAAATACCTATAGCCCATGTGTGTTGATGGTGAAATACCTACAACCCATGTCTTTTGATGGTGAAATACCTACAACCCATCTCTGTTGATGGTGAAATACCTATAGCCCATGTCTGTTGATGGTGAAATACCTACAACCCATGTCTTTTGGTGGTGAAATACCTATAACCTATCTCTGTTGATGGTGAAATACCTACAACCCATGTCTGTTGATGGTGAAATACCTACAACCCATGTCTTTTGATGGTGAAATACCTATAACCTATCTCTGTTGATGGTGAAATACCTACAACCCATGTCTGTTGATGGTGAAATACCTACAACCCATGTCTGTTGATGGTGAAATATACGAGGGAACTTCAAATGAAAACCTTAAATGTTTTTTTTTGTTTGTTATTTTTTTTTTTTTTGGTGTGAATATATTCTGAAAATGTAAAGAACAAATATATAATTTTTCGATGCAATCACCACTGCATTCAAAGCAAGTCCTCCAGCGCTGATAAAGTTCTTGGATTCCTGTATTAAAAGATTCTCTTGGTCACTTGTGAAACCACTCTTGGGTTACTACTCAGTGTGCTTGGCAGAAGTCACACTGTTTTGAAACTTCCTAACCCACTCATACACCTGCTGGACTGACAGGCATGTATCGCTATACTGGACCTTCTTTCGCTGATGAATTTCTGTAGGTCTCACCCTTCACTGATCAAAAAATGGAAAACAGAACGATGCTCCTCCTTGGTTCATGTCGTAAATGGGACGCCCATTTTTAAACTGCACTTATTACGTCACTGTGTTTGTCTGCACCGTGATGTCACATGCTTACCCCTCTTGACATCCTTAAAAACAATATTGACAGGTTACAAGATAATGGCATGGTTATTGTAATTTCTATCACACTTTTAAGGTTTTAATTTGAATCCTCCTTGTACAACAGTAGCATCTCTCCCTCATCTCTAGATTTTCTGGAAAGTCTTTTCCTTCCCTAGACTCCAAGCTATTGATTCTGCCATATCATTTTAGTCTTTCTGTTCTGCGCACGCATCAGTTAAGTTGGAGATGTTAAGGCCACAGGAGTGTTTATGCTTGTGGCTATTGTTTGCATTTTCCTCATGATGGATTGGTAATGCATGGTTCCGTCGCCATGCTACTGAGCTGAGTGGGTGGAGTGACACTGTCCGCATCTGTCCGCAGTTGTTTGTAGTGTAAACTGCATGTTCAGAAAAATGGCGGCCAGCCAGTCGCTAAACTAACTGGGTTGCCTTATGCAGTAATGTGTGGCTGCTGGTTTTTTAGTAACTGCCGCTTCCATCGACGATGAACTGTATTTTATGTGGCAGACTTTAGTGTTGGCATTCTGGTAGTTGCATTATGCATAGTAAACCAGTGTGGGCTGTTGGTCATACTCCTGTCTGTTCCACTTTTCATGTGGGGCAGTGAGGAGCATTTTCTGTGATATTCACTGGAACAGGAACAGAGCATAATGTGGCGACCCTTTGCTGTGTAGTTGGAACCACGTCTAACTAACTAACTAACCAATTAATAGCTTTGCTGTTCTGTTGTTGTTCATTTGACTGATTTCAGTGATAACAATATTTCAGGATGATAGCGAGCTCATCCTTCAGACTGCTGAACATCTTGATTATCTTGATGGAGCCCGGCTGGAGGATCATGACGGAGATGTTGATGTTTCTTTAAGGTTTGCCACAGTGGCCTGTTTGTGGTCATACTCAGTGTTTGTGATATTGCTTGTAGTTACCTTAGGTGTTTGTAGTCATACAAAATGTCTGTGATATTATTTGAAGCCATTTCAGATGTTTGTGCTGTCTGTCTATAGTCATACTCAGTGTTTGTTATTTTTTTATAGCCATTTCAGATGTTTGTGCTGTCTGTCTGTAGTCATACCCAGTGTTTGTGATATTGTTTGTAGTTACTTCAGCTGTTTGCACTATCATACTATCCATTTATACTGTCTGTCTGTTGTCATACAAAATGTTTGTAATATTCTGTGTAGCTACTTCAGGTACTTGTACTGCCTGTTGCCAAATCCAGTGTTTGTGATCAGTTGGGAAACAAGAAATGTGAGTTTGCTTTACAAACATTCAATTACAAAAAATAGAATATTTCAGTGACAAACCTTCAGTTACAAACAATAACAAGAGACAAACCATGAATCTCCACGGATCTTGGTTCATGATAATCTAGATCAAATATGTTGATGATCTTCAAGTATCTCCATAGTGTTTAGGATCTGAGCACCTGTGGAAATATCTGTAGTGCAAGGATGATACCCCAACAGATAACTAACAACCAGCAGATATCAACAAACCAAAACACACACAAAATGGAAATTACAAAGTGACTAGATTAAGGCATACAATTTTCGACCACATCATGCCATTGCATACAACTTTCTTGTCTTCTGAAATGAAACTGAATCACCGTAAGCCTGTGATTCCATCAGTTTATGCCAGTGTGTTCAGCTTGATATGTTGGCATTTGACAATAACAACAGAAAGTGTTACACTGATTAAACTAGCCGAACGAGTGCTTAGATATGCAAAAACATACTTTTCTGTCACATTGACGATCATTGTATACAATGGAATTTACTTGGCTAATTATTAACATTGAAAGAGGCTATGTTCTTTGGACACATAAGAAGACAAGAGACATTGGAAAACATGATGACTGGAAGATCAGTGAGAGAAGAGGCAGAGTGAGAGAAATTATGCTGGATAGGCTGAGATGGTGGCATGGAGCTATACCATCTATAGAGTTGATCCAGAACACCAAGAACCAAGTTTTGTAGAGAGACATGAATGTCTGTGCCAATTGGTAGAGACATGATGATGATGAAGATAAAAAAAGAAGTTAGTTGCCTATTCTTTGCAGGACGTCACAGTAAACCCCAGTATTTTTTGGCGTTTTGTAATTTCTTGGCAAATTTACACTCAGTAGCATACCTACATTGAAACACAGTTGCAGGTGATTTGGCAGCAGACCGCCTTGAGATGGTTTTTTTACAAAATGGTATGGGTGCCGGTCGTTCAGAAAGCTATGGCACACTACTGAATGTAAACTTGCCAAGAGATCACAACAGCAAAACATACTGGTGTTGACTGCGACGTCCTGCAACTAACTTTTTTATATAGTTTGCCAATGCTTTCTGAACGATGGGCACTCATACCATTCTATAAAAACCAACACAAGGCAGTCTGCTGCAAATAACTCACAGCTGTGTTTCGAACGCGATGTGCAGGGTTATTAATTGCGTTCATAACCACTTTGTCACAGAGCTGGCAATGATGAATTATATGTATGTGCGAAATATTAATCTATTATATTAATGTACTCATTGCAGACACAAGGAGTATGCTTAGTAAGGTTGAGAAAGGAATGTTTCGTGTGGAATGGCTATTCTCGATTGAGAAGTCACAGATTGTGAAAATTGTATGGATTTTTTGTCCTGGTCATGCGGGAGTGCGGGGGGAATGAACAGGCTAATGGGCTAGCAGGGAATGTACCTCTTGGTGGTAAATTACCTATGGACAAGGGAGAGGTGGTCTGTGCCTGTGGGACCAGGTGGAGAAGGTGGGGGAACAGATTGAGAACCCATATGTGGAAAGGATGAGATTGCTGGGGATCGGCAGGGGCTCTGGAAGAATCTCAAAACAGAGGGAAGACCAGGAGAACTTTCAGTCAGATAGCAGTGGGAATGGTTAGTAGGATGACTCTCCACTGGCTGTTGAACGAGGAGCCGCAGTAGATATGGGAATGTCCTGAGTGCAGTGGTGTCGGTTCTTAGCTCAACTCAACTCAACTCTTTGTATAAAATGGCTTCAGAAAGTGGAAACAGGCATGTGTGTAGTGAAGTGGGTCACACCACTCTACAAGCAGTGGGTTGTGAGCATGTCAGGGCATGCTGGTGTGTGGGGCAATGAACAGGCAGACAGACTGGCTGCTGCTGTTCCTCTGGGTAAAGAGCCACTTTGAGATATGGGTGAAGTGGCTAAGACTCTCTGGGATCAGGTGGAGAGTGCAATTCAACAGAGTATCCATAGCTGGAGAGGTTGGTTAAGAAGGGAGTGAGTAGAAGGTCTGAGAGGAAAAGCCAGATGGATTTGTAATCAAACTGCTGCTGGAACTGTCAGCATGGGAACTCTTCTGTGACCTTTGAGGAGAGAGACACAGCATGTGTGAAAATGTCCTGAGTGCAGTGACGTCGATTCCAGAACCAAGTATTGTTTAAAATTGATTTGGCCTGGCATATTAACATTTAAATGTGAAAAAGCTTAGTTGTCTATCGTCATCATCATCATGTGTTTTTCCTCCTGGCATAGACATTCCTGTCTCTCCACTGGTCATGGTCTTTGGTGTTCTGATCAACTCTGCTGATAATATTCCTCCATGCCACTGTCTCAGACCATTGAGTATAGTTTTTCTTGGTCTGCCTCTGAAAAGAAATAGAGGCATTGATCTTTCCAGTCATCACAATATTCTCCAATGCCTCTCTTCTCATCACATGACCAAAGAAAGCTGTTTGTCTCTTTCTTATTGTTGTATATAATGTTCTACTGTTATTAGCCTTTTCCAGGCGATCGTCGTCAGTTACTCTGGCAGTCCAGGGTTTTCACAACATTCGTCTCAGGAACCACATCTCTGTGGCTTCTAAGAACTTCCTAATTTCATCTCTGTTCAGTGTCTGTCATATTGATAATTAATTTATTTATGAAAATAGATATGACTTGACGATTAATGTGATGATAATTATTGCTTATTTCACGCAGGCCGGATAATAACACTGTGTTGCAGATCATGCTGGATATGTTCTGTTACGCAGATGAACAATTCCTGAAGGTAAACTTTCTTTTAAAATTGTTCTAGTCATTTTTCTGTCACATCAAGTGACATAATAAGCTAAAAGAAAATTTTGCCGCAGGTGATTTGGATGCTTTGCATTCTTTTTCACACTGAAATGAGCGTTGGCACTTCAGAAAGCACTGGCAAACTGGATGTAAAATTGCCTAGTAAATCACAAACAACCAGTAAATGCAGTGGTTGACTGGGATGTCCTGTAAAGGACATACATCTGACTTATTGTTTTAAAAAAACAATTGGGTAGTAACGTTTGATGTGTTCCCGAATAGGAATATGAACGAGTGAGAAGAACAAATAAGAAGAACGAATAAGGAGAAGACGATGAACAAATAAGAAGAAGAAGAAGAATGAATAAGGAAAAGAAGAAGAACAGAGAAGAACAAATAAGAAGAAGAGCAAAGAAGAAGAAGAATGAATGAGGAGCAGAAGAAGAACAAATAAGAAGAAAAAGAACAAATAAGGAGAAGAACTAAGAAGAAGAACAACAACAAATAAGAAGAGGAAGAACAAATAAGAAGAAGCAGAATGAATAAGAAGAAGAACGAATAAGAGGAAGAAGAAGACTGAATATGAAGAGAGAAAAAAAAAGTCAAAATTATTGAAATTACATGATAATCGTTAAATGGTATTTAAAATAGAAATCAACTGTCAGCAACTGTTTCAACCCCATGTCCCTTATGGAACATAAGATATGATGAAGGCACACATAGATATCTCTTCAGTAACATTATTCACATCTTTGTCCACAGATGTTTGTGACGTGGGAGAATCAGACCGAGGGTGGTACCAGCGTGGTGTTCCTCCTCATCTCTAGTCATTGCCTCTACCTCCTGCACTACCAACGGACAGCGAAGACATTTGTCCAGCGGTCCTGCACCTCGCTGATGGACATCATATTTCTCAGTGTAAGGTCGATGTCATTGTCGTGTGAATTGTGCTGTGTTATTTCATCCAGCGAACGGAGATAGTACAGTGGCTGGCATATATGACAGGTGGTCATGTGGTCGAATCCCAGTTGAGCCAGATTTTGGAAAATTTAGAAATTACGTGGGGGCTTCAAATGAAAACCTTAATAGTGTGAAAGAAATTACAATAACTATGCCATTGTCTTGTAACTTGTCAATATTGTTGTTAAGGATGTCAAGAATTTTAAGCATGAGACTTCATGGTGCAGACAAACACAGTTTAAAGATGGCCACCGCACATTTTACATGCACCAAAGACGATCAGCGTTCTATTATGCATTTTTTAAATTAGTGAATGGGTGAAACCTATAGAAATTCATCGACGAATTAAGGTCCAGTATGACGATGCATGCCTCTCAGTTCAGCAAAGTGTATCAGTGGAGTAGGAAGTTTGAAAACGTGACTTCTGTGACAGTCTTTTCACCACCGGGTCAGGCTCGTGAGTAGTGACCCCAGGATGGTTACACATGCGACAAGAGAATATTTTTTCACAGGAATCCAAGCATTTTATCAGCAATGGAGGACTTGCATTGAACACCATGGTGACTACATCGAAAAATTATACATTTGTTCTGTAATTTTTCAGAATATATTCACACACCAAAAAATCATTTAAGGTTATCATTTGAAACCCCCTCATATTTCAGTGTTAATGTATACAAGGAAAAAAAGTCGCTTAAAAGCCGACAGGGTCGACTTCATTGCACCGGGTTTTAACCCATATGGCTCTGTCTCTTTCCGCAGTGTGGAAAGCGTCCCACAAAGCACGAACTCCGTAGCTCTAGCGACGACCCATAGGAGTCTCCGAAAAATTTAACTCGTGAACCGAAGGACGCAGCCCGGAATCGAACCCACAACCTTCGGAGCCCGAGTTAAACGGCTTGACCACTTCACCACGAAGACTCCCGTATACAAGGAATAGCAGCTCGAGTGTTGTAGTGGTTAGATACTGTTGGCATGATGTTCAAGGGTTCCAATTCGCATCAGGGCAGAGTTTTAAAACAAACCTGGGCTCCCAGATGGACCACGTCTTAAATTAGTAGGAGGAAATTTGTTTTCCGTTTGTTCCCTTTGAACTCAAGTGTTGTCCATATTCGTGCTACTACTAGTGAGTGCACTAGACTGATTTTTGTGTGTGGATTACATTAGCCTTCCATATTAGCAGTGTCCATGGCTATCCAGAGAAGTCGTCCAACTTCTGAGGTACTTGTAATTTGCATCCCCAAGTCAAGGACGGGAAGTCAAGATTTTAGTCCAACTAACTGTTGTAGAGGTTGAACCCGCTACCTCGGCATCAACACACTGGATGTTTAAGAAAGAGCGCAGACCTCCTGTAGCAGGAAATGTCCTGGGAGGTGAAGGGTGCTGGCATGATATTGACATCATCATCACGTGTCAGTTGCCATCAAAATATTGGGGCTCATCATTATCAAGTGCCCTGCCAGCTGACGTAGGCGTTCATGGCTCTTACAGATCTTGGTCTTTGGTGTTCTGGATAAAATCTGCTGATTGTATTCCTCCACGCCACTGTCTCAATCCATCCAACATCATTTCTCTTCATCTGCCTCTGCCTCTCTTCCCCTCGATCTTTCCAATTGTCACGATGTTCTCCAATGCCTCTCTTCTCATCACATGACCAAAGAAAGCTGTTTGTCTCGTTCTTATTGTTGTATATAATGTTCTAGTTTCGTTAGCCTCTATCAGGCAATCGTTATTTACTCTGGCAGTCCAAGGAATTTGCAACAATCGTCTCAAGAACCACATCTCTGTTGCTTCTAAGTTCTTCCTAATTTGTTCATTTACATTCTAAGATTCACTACCATACAGCAACACTGGTTCTATATAGAATTTTAGCACTCTCTACTCTTCATCTTCTGAAATGCGGCTTTTGCTTGCCCTATTCTGCTCTTAATCTCTGTTGTATATCTTCCATCTGATGTTATAAATGCCCCTAGGTATTTAAAATTATCCATTGGGGCTAGCACAATCAATCAGTCAGGTGCCGTCTCCACAATGAAGGTTGGCTGCAATGGATCTTCAACACTATCTGTCTCTCGCTCTGACTGTACATTCTGTGAGATTCTTGTTCGTCCATCTCTGGATGTTATCTTCCCACTTGCCTACCTCTTTCTTGCTTGCCTTCAGTCTTACCCTCCAGTATGGTTTTTATAAGAGTGTTATGTCTTTTAAGGTGGCCAAAATATTTCACCTGCCTCTATTTTATTTCTGTCATCAACCCCCCATTAATTCCCAGTTTATCTAGAACCTCTGTATTTGATTGTTTTTGTTTCCATGAAATGCGGATATTCTTCTGTATATCCACATCTCCAGGGCCTCAATTTGACTTTCTAATTGCTTGTTCATTGTCCAGGCTTCCGCGCCACATACTAGTGTTAAATATACATAACATAACATTTGACAATTCTCATTTTTATTGCGTTGTTAACTGATCTCATGTTGTTGAAAACATTTTTGGCCATTCCTGTCCTCTAGTTGATTTCATGTTGTTGAAAACATTTTTGGCCATTCCTCTCTTGTTGATTTCATGTTGTTGAGAATTTTTTTTTGGCCATTCCTGTCCTCTTGTCGATTTCTGTGGGACTAGCACTGTATATGCCTGGTGGCCATGGGTGTGATCCACTTCACGTTGGAGCTGATTCACATTTGTCTAATTGACCTGGCCTGCCAGGTCGACCCAGTCTAACATGGGTGCCAGAAAATGCCATGGGAGGTCAAGGCGGCCATGAGACCACATCACCCACTGAGTGCTAGTTGCTCTATGTGGGTTAGCACCATATGCTCTAGACACTTTAGGAATCCTGGACTGACTTATGTGCAAAGGCATATCGGAGTGGCAACCGAAAGGCACAAATAACCCAGCATTGCTTGTCATTGCTGTAATTAGCATTAAAGCAGATTCATTAGTTAGACATTGAATCTAACCACTAGTTGAATGGTCAGCCTAACAATTAATAAGACAGGTTATAATCTATCTAACCACTAGTTGAATGGTCAGTCTAACCATTAGTCAGACAGGTTATCTGTTGTAAGCTTAATTAACGTAACCAGCGTTGGAGAAAAATTAATTTATTACCTTAACCCTTTACAGGGCAGACGCTTGTCCGTTTTGTAGCCCTGAACGGGCAAGATTTTTTCAAGTTCTGTAAAATTTCGGGTCGTGTTAGTAAAAACATCACAAATAAGGTGTTAGTCAACCGATTTTAGTTAAATAAACAACACAATGACGGGAAAAGCATGCAGAATATGTTACGTGATTGTTGCCGGTAATCCATATATGAACACAAATATTTATGAAATACGGCATGTTGTTTGTGATTTTCCGTCATCTATACTGCAATTTACAAACACATTTTCAGAATCATAATCACTTTCTTTAAAGTCCGACTCACGACTGCTAATGCAAAGTAACGCTTTGCACTGATATCTATCTCCGATTAACAATCAACTTCGTGCCCTTTAATGTCATTTAAATTGAACAGAGCGAAATCTCGGCTATCACTTGAAGAATCGCCGAAATCCATTTTGAAAAACAGCGTAAAAATTCCGAAAACTATCAAAAAAAGTCAGTGCAAATTCATTGTAGCGCGTTTACAAATGGCCGCCACGTTGTCAAGCTATCGGCGAAAGTGAAAGTAGCCGTCGGAAGTGTCGGAAAGCCGAGAGATCGCGTTTTTACAATGCATAATAGTATCGGCCGGAATCGGACGCTACGCTCGTTTTAAGCGGTCGGCCGGTAATGGCCGCTATGCCCTGTAAAGGGTTAAACATACTCCAAACCAAAAGAACAATCAAACAGTTTATTTAATTAACCAAATTTGCATGTTTTAGGTTGGCCTGAACGGACAGACATTGAACATTGAAAGCAGAGGGAAGAACAAACAGAAACAGAGGTTGTGGCTAACTCCGGGCAACCGCAACTTATCACAGTAAGAGTGGCTTCCCTTTAATGTCTGATTTGACATTGCGTGCACGCCTTTGATGCCAGGTTTAGATCTTATGTTGAGGTTGTTAGGAATCCAGAATCAAACCTTTCAGTGTCCCATGAGGACATTAAAGGCACCCTGAGCATGAACATGCTTGAGGTAGTGGAACTTGTGAAGGATTGAGTCTTGCAGACTGATCATCACCATCATGTGCCCTGCCAGCTGGCATAGGCGCTCATGGCTCTCCACAGATCCTTAGTGTTCTGGACCAACTCTGCTGATGATATTCCTCCATGCAACCGTCGTAGTCCATCCAGCATCATTTCTCTTGGTCTGCCTCTGCCTCTCTTCCCCTCAATCTTTCCAGTTGTCACTGTGTTTTCCTATGCTTCTCTTCTCATCACATGACCAAAGAATGCCGCTTGTCTCTTTTGTAGTGTTGTATATAATGTAATGTTCTAGTTTCATTAGCCTCTTTCAGGCAATCATTGTTAGTTACTCTGACAGTCCAGGGAATTTGCAACATTCGCCTCAGGAACTCATACCCGTTGCTTCCAGTGTCTTTCTAATTTGTTAATTTACATTCCAAGATTCACTGTCATACAGCAAAACATATTCTATATAGCATTTCAATGATTGTGACTTACTGCATAAGTATTTACTACCTGATAATGAATTGTTATTTTTATTTACATGATGGTTTACATGTGTTCAATGAGTACATGTTTTTTTTCCATTTATTGCTTGATTTAGAGAAGTCAAAACTTATTTTAGAGGAGCTTAAAGATGAGAGATCGACTCTGTAGCTTCAGCGAAAACTAGGAATCTCCAAGAAAATTGCACTCATGAACAGAGTGACAGAGTCCAGAAATGACCCCACAACCTTCGGAGCGAGAGCAGGCAGGCAAACTTCTTTGACTGTTATGTGCATTTGTTAGGAAGCCCTGCTAGTGCAGTGGTTACCACACATGCCTGCCCGGTTGTCAGGTGTTCGAATCTCAGCTTAGCAGAGATTTTTAAAACAATGACCTGGTCTCTCAGGTTGACCCAGCCTAAAATGGGTGCCAGGAGATGTTCCAGGAAGTACAGGCGTCCGGCGTGACATTGACCACATCGTTCATTGAGTCCTGAATGATATACAAGTATGGGGCTAGCACCATATACCCAATATATCTGAAGACATAGAAACGCATCTTTTACTGACTTTTACTTATACTTATTTATACAGTCAACCCTTGGTTGTCATCGATACTCCTTCTGAAAACAATAGGCGAAATTCGAAACCGACGAAAACCTAGGTAATTATTTCCATATGAATCAGTGTAAATCCAATTAATTCATTCTACAAACTCCAATATACATATCAAAAAACACATTTTATAGAGAATATAGTGTTTAATTTTATTTTTCGCCCCCAGACTTGTCTGAACGCACACCTTCGCCTTGCCTAGTAATATTGTGTATGCAAGTGTGCCGCTTGAATTTTTCAAATTATTCTCTGCTGACTTTTAATATCACTAAGTAAACTAGCACTCGTCCCAAGCACTTTCTTAATGAGATCGGCATACAACAGTCTGGTTTTTTCCACATATGATTGCCTCCGAAACAGAATCGCCATCTAACTGGTTTTGATTTATCCAAATTAATTATAACTCTCTTCTTCTTCTTCTTCTTCTTCTTCTTCTTCTTCTTCTTCTTCTTCTTCTTCTTCTTCTTCTTCTTCTTCTTCTTCTTCTTCTTCGTCTTCTTCTTCTTCTTCTTCTTCTTCTTCTTCTTCTTTTTCTTCTTCTTCTTCTTCTACATTCATCTGAAGAGTTTTTTCAAACGAATTGCGTTGTACCAGTTATGCACTGTTAGGCTGACACATCCAACTTCTGCAGGTGTTTGTTGACCGGGTTAACCTTCCTGGGATAACTGTTCAACATCTTCAGTTGTTTGTGATCTCTGTTTCGTTAGCACATTCATGTCTTTCGTTACATTAGCCTCCTTTATTGCTTCCTTTTTCGCCACAATGAAACTTATCATGGATGGCGATTTCTCGTACATGTAGACGATTTCAGCAATCTTAATGCCGCTCTTATTGTTATTTTTATTATTAGCAAGTGATGCTCACTCATTGAAAAACAACGCCAAGCTGAGAAGAAGAACGCGTAGGTCCTTTTGTTTTCGCAAACTTAGCAGCAAGGTCATGTGGGCACGCCGATGAAATCTGAGGCAATCGACGAAAACCGAAAGCAACAAAAACCGAGCTTTGACTGTACTTACTTTTACTTACTTCTACTTACTTTTACTTACTGTTACTTACATTTTCTTAGGGCCATCGTTGCCTGTTTGGCTGAGGCAGTGAAAGCAGCCAATGAGCATGTGGCAGGGAAGTCAAGATTCAGTGTTGGGAGTGAAGTCCCTTTACAGAAAATAGCTCTGAGAAAATATATCTCCAAGGAGTTAAGTATTAAGGTAAGGTGGGTGAGTAGTTTTTAGTCGGAATTCTTTCTGTCCCAAGCAGTGCACTGTATGTGATCTACTGTTGTCCTCATTCATTATCATCATCTTCCACTTTTGCTGTCAAGCATCATGGGGAGAATTGTTGATGTTCCAGCATCCGACGGGTGACACTGGATAGAGTCATTCCATGTGACTGTAAGACAACATAAAGTATTCAAAATAATGTTTTCCTGTGTTGAATTGGATTTATGAAGACATAAACGATGGGTTATACAATTTATTGCCTGGCTTGTTTCATTGCATCTCATCAGGGGCAAACTGAATTAATACCTTCAGTTTGGGGATCGATGTTTCATTGCGGGTTTGGTTTTGGTGGATGGCAGATGTGGAAGGCCCCATTCATTGTCTGTGCAAAGCCTAAGTGGGGATTGTATTTTATTAGTCCATGTTTGGGCCACACAGTGGATTCATGTAAATGATCTTACATAAGAAATCTTGCTAATACCTTGGCTTGCCAGAGGATCTAATAACAACTGCCTGGAAGAGGCTAATGAAACTAGAACATAACATACAGCTTAGAAAGAGACAGGTTATTTGCTCATATCATGAGAAGAGAGGCGTTGGAAAACACTGTAACAATTTGAAAGATCAGTGGGAGGAGAAGAAACAGAGGCAGACCGAGAGAAATGATGCCACAAGGGTAGTGATGGTGGCATGGTGGAATATCATCAACAAGGAATACTTAGGACTGAGATCTGTTGATAAGTTGATGTTTTATTGTGCTCACCCAATGCTGACTGACAAAGTCTCCTTGCACGCCTGTTGTGCTGCTTCTGCCAGGCCACATCAATCTTCTTCCAAATGTCTGCATTCAGTCTGTTGAAGCTGATTATTCAGTTGAAAGTCTTCATTTCGGCCTGCCTCTCTAAGGACAGGTACCCTGGTGTACCTATGCATGATTCCCAGCTCTCTGGAGTTTATGCAGGAGCTCCTCTTAGTGGCCATGAGATGTTCTCCAGAACACCAAAGACTGAGATCTCTGGAGAGACATAATTGCCAATGCCAGTTGGCGGAGCACTGGATGATGTGATGATTCCTCTTCTTCTTTCGTTCGCTTTAAATTTGCCTATATCTTCAATTTTGTTTCTTATATGAACTGAATTGTCTTTTTAGTTTACTCAGTAGTCCATAGAGTTTATCTTCCACTGTTGTTTCTCTAGGCCAGAAGGTTTGCCTAGCTATGGTGTATTTTGGGATCGTGGTCCATAGAGTTTATCTTCCACTGTTTTGTCTCCTAGCCAGAATTTTTTGGGCAGTCTTGGAGTATGTGATCTGCTGTCTGCGGTGCCAATCCAAATGTGCACATGGCTGATTTGTGGTAGGGTAATATATTGTGTTCTGTTCTGAGGTGCAGAATACTAACTTGTTCTGGTCTGTCCATTAGGTGGTAGTCGTCTTGAGCAGGTTTTGGTGGCTTTCTGATTGATTTGATCATTTACTTGATGATGATGACCTACTAAGTAATAAGTTTTGTAATGCCACATAGACTTCCAGAGCGAGACTAACTAACCAATCACTTGCTTGCATGCTTGAAAAACAAACAAATAAAACATGGACCTCATTCAACCTGCTTTCATAATCTTGGTTATATTTGAGGCCAGTTGCTTGTGTGGTCCTCTTTATAAGATTTCCTGTCTTTGCTGATTGTTTTCATCCTCTGTCACTGCACACTTACCGTCTTTCTTGTCAGCTGGGGTCCTGCTTCTGTTGTTATATTTCTTATATTTCTGCTGTTCTCTTGTTGTGTTTCTGCCCATCAGTGATGGCTTATTGCATGCCCAAAATGTTTGTTAGTCCTTAGAAGGACTCATCCATTGTGTTCATGTTTTAGGGCTTTTTCTTGGTTTTCTTTCATAATCCCACCCTTATCACTTGCAGTTTTTTGCATTTCTAAAATCAACCAACTGACTAAATATCATAGTTAGTTTAGTTTAGTTGGTTGGTTTATGGGTTGGGTTAGGTTAGGTTAGTTAGTTAGGTTAGGTTAGGTTAGTTAGTTAACAGATTATCCTCATTGCACATTGAACTATTAGTCCACAAGTGCTCAGATCCTCTTCTCAGTATCTCCCCCACCGTGCAGCCACTGATGACACCAGTTCTGTGTTGGTTGACTTCCCACATGGCTCTCTAGTCTGGCTTGACCTTATTTATCTTGATGTCCTTACATCTATCCCCTGAGTCATTTACTTGTCCTGCCTCCCTGAGGAATGTAAATGAACACATTAGGAAAAACTTGGAAGCAACAGAGATGTGGTTCTTGAGATGAATTGGGCTGCCAGAGTAACTAACGTCGACTGCCTGAAAGAGGCTAATGAAACTAGAACATTATATACAACAACAAGAAAGGGACAAATAGCTTTCATTGGTCTTGTGATGAGAAGAGAGGCATTGAGAACATTGTGACAACTGGAAAGATCGAGGGAAAGAGAGGCAGACCAAGAGAAATGATGCTGGATGGATTTAGATTGTGGCATGAAGGAATATAATCAGCAGAGTTGATCCAGAAAACCAAAGACCAAGATCTGTGGAAAGTCATGAACATCTACGTCAGCCGGCATAACACTTGATGATGATGATGATGCCTTCCTAAGGACGTTCAGGATGTCAGTCTATTGCTCATCCACTCCCTACATGAGCCAAGCCCACAAGCTTATCTGCATGTTCGTTTCCTCTGACACCCACGTGCCCTGGGACAAAAATCACACAGATATTAGCCAGTCTTGACTTCTTCAGAGATTCAAGCCATTACCTCCTGACCCAGCCTGTCTCGATCTTCCTCAGCATACTCTTGGAGTCGCTGAGAAAACATGGCATGAGTGAACATGTGTGTCTCCAGCCTCGCTATTACCTTTGTCACTGCCACGACCTCCATGGTTAAACTGCTGCTAGTCCTGAACAGTTCTGCCTCCAACCTGGGCCGTGAAATCCCATGAGCTCCCACTGGATATCACATGAGGAGCATTTAGTGAGATATTCACTGGCACAGGAATGGAGCATAATGGGGACTACCCATTGCTGTAAAGTTGAAACCGTGACTAACTAACTAACATGGAGGAGTCATGACGTCATATTTACAACATATGTAGGTCAGCATCGCCGAATGGATAAGAATGCGTGTTCTTAAACATCCAGTGTGCTGGTGCCGAGGTATGGGGTTCAACCCCTACATCGGACGGCTGGACTAAAATGTTGACCTATCGTCCTTGACTTGTGGACGTAAATTACAAGTACCTCTGAAGTTGGAGTGGGTTTGCCTGATGGCAAGGGACACTATCAATAGGGAAAGCTAATCCACATGCAAAATTCAGTCCAGCATTACTAGAAGTAGTGTGTATGGACGACACTTTAGGTCAAAAAGAGCGAGCGAAAAAAAAAAAAAAACCGCTGTATTCCTGTTCTCAGCCCCAGGATGTAACTTTGTTGGAGTATTCTCTGGTCTTCTGGGAGGACCTGTCCTCTGCTAGCAGTTCTGGTCACTCTGTTTACAAAGAAGGGAACCTTGACCTCCAGACTCAAGACTCGTTGAAGTGTCACGGCTGGAAGCCTGTTTATGTTGTTCTCAAGTAAGTACGATGTTTCTACTGTTGCTGCTCGGCCTCCATCTGTTCCACCTTATAGTGTCTTAGTTTTATTTGGTTTTTTTCTTTCACATATATATTTTTATTTTACCATGTGGGTGTGTGTGTGAGAGAGGAGAGGATAGGTGAGTGAGTGAGTGAGAAAGAGATAGTGAGTGAAGGTACACAGATAAGGACAGAATGTTAGCCCTCCAGTCTCATTTTTCAGCTTTTTGAAAATAAAGTTTGCTCAATCATTACTTCCAAGAAAAGGACAGAGTAACAAATGCAGAAGTGCTCTCACACACTGGTCAAAGAATCATGGACACACTGATTGGGTCATCTGTTTATAACCAGGGCTAAAAGGGAATCAGAGAATAGTAACACTATAACCTGCCATGCTTAAACAAGTTCTTAAACAAGTAAATCAGTACAGTTATCTCAGAACAGTCATAACATCTGAAGGGATATGCCTTGATGAGATTAGAACAAGAATCATCATGGCAAAGGTAGCCTTTTGCAAGATGGAAAACATACTGACCAATAAAAAATGTCATTTGTAACGAGAAATAGAGTGTTGAAGTGCTACATAGAACCTGTACTTTTGTATGGATGTGAAGCGTGGACAATGAACAGACAAGCTGAAAAACATATGATGGCTGTGGAAATATGGTTTCTGAGAAAAATGCAAATAACACCATGGACAGACAGAAAAACTTATGACCAAGTCCTACAAGAAACAATTAAAAACCGTAAAATGATTAGAAAAATTATACATAGATAGTCATTTTTTGACCAATTTATGAGAAGAAATAAATTGGAGAACTTGGTGACAACTTGCAAGATCTAAGGGAAGAGAACAAGGGAAAGGCAGAGAAGTAAAAACCTGGATGGCTTGGCCACATGGTATGGTCGAGACAAGAACACTGAGCTGATCTACGACTCTGATGGTCGTGTGAGATGGTGAAACATGACCGCTCACACTTATCGGCATGGCACATGATGATGATGAATCTGCCCTGCATGCCATAAGAGGCAGTTCAGGAGGAGTGGTTTAAAACTGGCTACCTCATGCAGTCGAAAACTTCAGCTACAAAACCCAGCCAAAGACGAAGTCGGCAGAAGGCTTGCCATGGGTTGGTTGAGAGATGAGTGGAAGAAGATGGAGAAGTAGCAGAGAAAGAAGATGAAGAAGTAGAGGAAGAAGATGAAGAAATAGTAGAGGAAGAAGTAGCAGAGGAAGAAGATGAAGAAGAAGCAGAGGAAGAAGATGAAGTAGAAGCGGAGGAAGAAGATGAAGAAGTAGCAGAGAAAGAAGATGAAGAAGAAGGTGAATAAGAAGATGAATAAGTAGCAGAGAAAGAAGAAGAAGAAGCAGCAGAGAAAGAAGAAGCAGAGGAAGAAGATGAAGAAATAGCAGAGCAAGAAGATGACGAAGTAGCAGAGAAAGAAGATGAAGAAGAACGAACGAACGAACAAACTTTATTTTAAAAAGAAAAAGCAGAGAAAGAAGAAAAAGAAGAAGCAGAGGAAGAAGATGAAGAAGAAGACACTGCTTTAGCAGTGTGGAATGAGATTACTTGGCCGTGCATACCTCAAGATGGATAGGCATATCCCAAGAAGATTCTCTATGGGCAGCTGATAAATGCTAGAAGAAAGTTTCTATGTCCATAGCTGTGATTTAGAGATGTGTTCAAGTGAGAAATGAAAAGTTAGGCACAAGAATCTGGGAGGAAATGGCTTCTTTGCGCAGTACATGGAGATATACTGTAAGAAATCATCTTGTAGAGCAGTGGTTCTCAACCGGTGGGGAATTTCTATCCTCCCAGGGTGTCTTCAGGAAACACTGTTATCCCATGGTCTGAACGACGCATTCTGAGAATGAATCCATGACCTTCAGAGCGACTTGACACACAGGAAGGTTAACCCAGTCAACAAATTCCGGAAGAAGTCGTATGTTGTGGCCGAAAGGTGCAAATGTCACTGCTCTGCTGTAAACAGGTACAACGCTGTCATGTCCAAAACAACATTCTGGACGAGCACAGAAGAAAAAGTCTTGACCACTTTGTTACAAATACCCTTGTCTTGAAATCATCTTGAAATTGCTGAAATAAGACTGCTTGAGAAAGCAGAGAGATGTACAAAATAATTGCCTGGTTATGTTGTAGGCTACTTTCTGCTGGTTAGGCACATAAAATTATGGTCAGATATTGTTGAAGATCTGCTGTCCATCGCTCTGGATATCCCAGAGGATATGCATCCGTCTGGATATCCCAGAAAGATCTCTGGTACCAATGTTACGAAGCAGCATCAGTTCCAGAGCTTGCTGTGGGAAATGAGCAGGCGGACAGATTGGCTGAGTCTGCAGCCCTTGGTGGGGTATTGGTGCATGATTAGGCAGACGTGGTCAGGGCCCTATGGAATCATGTGTAGTGTGAAAAAATGAGTAAATTGTCACGACCTGGAAAGAATGGGGCAGCAGGGGGTGACTAGAGGATCTGGCCAACACTTAAAACTGATGAAAGGTCAGGCGGACACATAATCAGACTACTACTGATACCATTAGTATTGGGACTCTTTGCTGGCTGTTGCATATGAGGTCGGAGCATGTATAGGAATATCCAGAGTGCAGTGATGTCAGTTCTTGTATTTTGGTTATTGTATGTATGTGTTTATGAATGTGCATGTGTACATGTGTCTGCCTGCCTGTCTGCCTGTCTGTCTCATAATGAGATTTATGTTTATAACATTCATTTGACAATGTTTGTTTCCTATGTGATTGTAACATGCACAGCTGATGATTGAAAGATGAGTGCCTGGAAGGGCTGAATGTAAGACAGGCCTGCTTTTGTTAGTTCATTCGTTCTTGACTCAACTCAACCTTGTTGCAAAGAAAAACTGTTTTTCTCACCAGAAACAACATACTGTCTGTTAAGAATGATAAGAGTGACTTCCAGCCTCATTGCTTCCTAAGTCTGGGGGGTGACCAGTGTGTGGGTTGCCGTCTGACCTCTCGTTCTGGCCGGGACAATTGTGTGGAGCTGATTCTGGCCCAGGGAGGCAGCTGGCTGTTGTCTGGGGCTTCACAGGCGGATATATCTGACTGGAGACATGCCCTGTGTCTTGCAGTGTCTCAGGGGACAGTGGTGAGTAAGACGTCAACACTGTTGTATTGTGGCATGTGTGGTTTGTGTATCCGATGTCATATACATTATTATGTTTGTAGTGGTATGTGTTTGTTGTGTCTCAGGAGACAGTGGTTGACTTTTGCATTCTAGTGTTGGGGTATGTATTTCTTCTTCTTCTTCTTCTTCTTCTTCTTCTTCTTCTTCTTCTTCTTCTTCTTCTTCTTCTTCTTCTTCTTCTTCTTCTTCTTCTTCTTCGTCCTCCTCTTCTTCTTCTCCTCCTTCGCCGTCTTCATCTTTCTCTTCCTCCTTCCCTGCTTCTTTATCTACTTTTTCTTCTTCTTCTGCTGATGCTGCCCTTCCTCCTCCTCCCATCCTGCTCTTCTTCTTTATCCTCCCCCCATATTCTTTTTCTTCTGCTGATGCTGCTCTTCCTCCTCTCCTCCTCTTCTTCTTTATCCTTTTCCTCTTCCACTTCTTCCTCCTCCGCTTCTTCTTCTGCTTTGTCTTCTTCCTCTTCTTCTTTTCCTGCTGGTGCTGCTCTTCATGCTCCTTCTCTCCTCTTCCCACTCCTCTTCTTTCATTATTCCATAAATGTATACACAAGACAGTGTTTCCAGGGCCGTGCCGTGCCGTGCTATGATACAGAGAGGTGGCCGCATCAGGCAGCACCGTAAGGGGGCTTCATAAGGGGGCAGCATTTTTAATGAAAAAAACATGTAAGGGGTGTCATTTCGAAGACTGGCACCATACTGAGAAAATCTGTCGCATGGTACTGATTGTTTCTATATGCGTTGCAGTATTTGAGACCTCTTTAAAAATGCCCACTTGGGCATGTATACAGGGTCCTTTTACTTCTACCTCCTTAGGTTCTCTAGTCTCTTCCCATAGACCACACAAGGAGAATGTCAGCACAGTGCACAAACCTCAAATGAATGCTGAGGTCCTAAATGTTTGATGGTATACCAGAATGTAGATTGATATTCTTATTTGAAATTTAGTCCTGGCAGTGGAAATGTCCAACTATTGAGGGATGTTAAATATGCACATGCATCCTAGTTTGTCGCCCTTATCCGAGAAAATTAGACATCTGAGTGACTACACAAGAATCCAAGGGGAACGGCTAGAGGCCAAAAAAATATCAGTTAGGCCCTGACATTGTGGTTGTCACCAAAATATGACTCTAAGAAGATCTGGTTTGGCTTGTCTCTCTGTTCAGGAAAGCGACATCCCCTCATCTTGTGTACCGTGCTGTGCGGTGATGTCAAACCAGCATCTGTTTCTATGCCACGAGGACCTTTACAGCAGGTTTCACCGAACACTGGCCAGGCTGCCACTGGAGGATGTGACCATGATTGCCATGGATGGCACAGACCCAACATACTGTGTTATTGTGAGTTATCTTCTTATTTTTTCCTTCACTTGAAATACATTAAAATGTTGTCTCTTGTGTAAATTTCACCTTTTAGCTAACTCTGCTGGCTCTTTGGAGAAGGGGTGACAAATACAATTCGTAATCCCTCATACCGCATTCGAAACACAGCTGCGGTTGATTTGGAAACAGACCGCCTTGCATTGGTTTCCATACAATTGTGTGAGTGCCGGTCGTTCAGAAAGCAGTGGCAAACTACTGAATGTAAACTTGCCCAGGAAACACAATCAGCCAAAAAAATGCTGGAGTTGACTGTTATGTCCTGTAAAGGATATGCAACTAACTTTTTTTTAAAGTAACTCAGTGGACCGTAAAGTTTTGCTTGCACTGTTGTTTCTCTAGTTGGATTGGTGTTTTAATATGTCGTATTCGTACAGTCTTGAACATAATCTATTGTTTGCGGTGTCAATCCACATGTGCACATGACTGATTTGCCAATCTTGAATGTTGTATACATGTGGTTGCGTGATTCATTGTGTCCTGTTCTGAGGGTACAGAATTATTTGTTGTTTCTTCTTCTTTTGCCAGTTGAAGCCATAGGCTAACAATCTCACGCCAGTCCGTCTCATCTTTTGCAATCTTGTGCAGCTGCTTCTGTTTCCTCCACGTGTTATTCACCTCTGTAATTCTGTTCTCCATGTGTTTTTAGGTCTCCCACTATTTCCTTTGCTATGTGGGTTCCAGACAAGAGAGTGTCTAATTATATTGTCTTCAGATTGTCTCAGTGTATGCCCTATCCAGTGTCATTTCCTCACCGCTTGGTTCACTGGAATTTGTTTAGATCTTTCCACGAGCTCTACATTGGTGATTCCATCATACCATTTTAGTTCTTTTTTTTTTCCAGTAAAGCACAAATTAATAAACATTCTTCATTTCTGTTTTTTCATTCTCTTGCATTTGAACTGAATCTTACTCCACACATGTGATACTACTAGCAGTAGTGCACTGAAGTGGTGTTGCTTGAGGGATATCTTTCCCTGTTACCTGTGTCCCTCATCATCAGGAGAAAACCACTCCAACTTCTGAGGTACTTTTAATTTACATCCCCAAGTCAAGGACGAGAAGTCATCTTTTAGTCCAACTGACCAGTTTTGGGGTTGGCTCTTACCTTGGCATCAGCACATTGGAAGTTTAAAAGCAAGTGCTCTTATCCATTCGGCCATGCTGACCTCTGAGATACTGCTAATATACGTTTTCAAGTCAACATTTATGTCCGACTGACCAGCATATGGAACAAACCCACTTTGCCGCGGTCAGAAGAGAAAGCTTCAGTGTAATGAATGTTTGTAATTTATTAGTGCTCTGTTTAGTCAGTCCCCATGTTTCTGATCCATACAGTAATACTGTGGTTCTGTCGCCCAGCTACTGAGTTAAGAGTGTATAGTGACACTGTGAGCTGTAGTTTGTTAGTGCTCTTTTTAGTCAGTCCCCATGTTTCTGATTCATACAGCAGTACTGTGGTTCTGTCACCCAGCTACTGAGTTAAGTGTGTGGAGCGACATTGTGAGCCGTGGATTTCATGTGGAGTGCTTTTACATCTGTCCACAGTGATTTGTATTGTGAACTGCATGTTTAGAAAAATGGTGGTCGGCCGGTTGTTGAACTAGATGGATTTCTAATGACTGCTGCTTCCATTGATGATAAAATGTAATTCTAGTGGTGGGCATTCTGGCAGCGGCCTTATGCATGTATGCCTGTGAGTGCTGTGGGTTTGTCAGAACTGCTGTCTGTTGCACTTTTCCCATGGGACAGTGAGGAGCATTTTGTGTGATATTCACTGCCACAGGAACGGAGCATTATAGGGTGAGGCGACCCGTTGCCGTGAAGTGGAACCACAACTAACAACAAGTAACTAAGAGAAGTAATGATTTAATGTGAAATATTCTATGACATACATGTCGTAGGAGGTAACCTAGGAGGGTTGGGCTTGCACTTGTCTTCCCTGTCCTGTAAACAACTTTAGCTGATATATCCTAATGTTCTACTACTGGCACCTTACCATCTGGACAGATGATAGTTTGTTACATTGTGCTTCAAAGAAGGCATAACTACAACCCATGGCAGGGACCAGTGATGGAGTTATACCTCTCCATAGCACAAAGCCAGGGCTGAATTGTAGAGACCATGTGTTGCTCATGCTGCATGATCACTCTCTCGACCTGCCTAGTTTATTCTAGAGGAAAGGTAACACCAATACGTCTGGAACAAGACCAGCTGCAGAAGCTGCCAGATCAGCAAAGCAATGCTTTAACTGTCCGCCTGCCAGAGCTTTGATCCTAGACCAGTTGCCAACCAAGGCATAGGGCCTGGTCTGCCCTGCTATGACATTTAGTCTTTAAGTTGCATTTCCTCACACTAAGATATGGCCAGTAACTCCCATTTGTGCTCCTCCGCCCGAAGCCGCTGCCACAATTGGAGTGTCAGGTTTGGTGTGGTGTGCCACCCAACATTTAGTGCTAACTGAAAGCAGGTAGTACCGTCTACTGTTATACAGTAGCTCCATCACATCTTTTTGTGTTTTTTTTGTTTGTTTGTTTTTTTTTTTTTTTGGGCGCTTGCTCAATTTGAACTCAAGCGTAGTCATACACACTGTTTTCATATAATAAGTGAACAAAAACAAATCCTAATAAGATGGAAACAGTACTTCGAACAACCTCTCAACATCCCATCAGATGTCACAGGAATTCAAGACAATGACACAGACGCCACCGAAGAACTAGAACCAGACATACTGAAAGAAGAAATTATAGAAGCCGTCAGAATAGCCCCATTGAACAAATAACCAGGACTAGATGAAATACCAAATGAGCTACAAACAGAGATCACAAGAACACTGCATGATGAGAACACAGACGAAGAACCATCTGCACATCTAACCATTAGAGAACTCCTGTTTGCGGACAACCAAGCACTAATAGCAAAATCAGAAGCTGAATTACAAGGCCACATGAATAGTCTAAATGAAATGTGTAGGGAACATAACATGAAAATTAGCACATGTAAAACAGAGGTAATAACTGTAACTAAAGAAGAAAAAGCAACAACGATTCACCTAAACCAACATCCCGTGAAACAAGTAAAGAGTTTCAAGTACCTAGGAAGTATAATATCATCAAATGGCAAATCAGAAAACGAGATCGAAAATAGATGCAATAAGGTAAACCAACTGATTGGAAAAATGACACCAATACTTGCTGCTTGCTTGCTTGCTTGCTTGTGTTCGTTGGCTTGAGCTCCAACGCGAAGTCCTGTATGTCGGATGAAGGCATCCTGTTGTCCAACATCAGTGTGATGTCATACAGGACCTGAGTTTTGCGTGAGTATCCGTTGTCCCATGTCTGGCTTATTGGTGTGCAGACTGGTGGTTCCTCGCCGTACAGGCAGACACTCTCCGACTTCGGAGGAATCGGCGATCCTACTGACTTTAGCCAGGACCCCGAAAGGACCTGTTGCCCAGGACGCTTGACGAGGACGCGTCAATAGGTCTTGGCCAGTATATATCCCGGCCCTGGTGCCTTGGAAACACCTCTGCGTCCCGACACCAATACTAAAGAACAAACATGTATCAATAACTACTAAGAAAGCACTTTACAACACAATCTTCCTACCAAGTCTATGTCACCAATGCCAAACCTGGACAATGACAGAAAAAGAGAAAAGAAAAATCACAACAACAGAAATGAGACTCCTGAGAAGAATACTCAACATATCAAGAAGAGATAAGATCAGAAATGAAGAAATCAGGACTTTGTAGCTGCACTAGATTTTATTAGAAGGCAGTAAGTCAAATGGTTTGGCCATGCAAGTAGTTTACCAACTAACAGTATACCACAACAAGCAATGATGTACAGACCAGAGGGAAGCAGAGGAAGAGGCCGACCACGTAAACGTTGGACGGAGGGAATAACAGAGTCCATGGGAATATCGATACATGAAGCCCATAAGCAAGCACTCTCCCGCTGTTTATACTTCACCTCAACACCGCAAGGTACAAGAGGAACATGATGAGATGAGATGGACTGAATTTTGCTTGTGGGTTAGCTTTCCCTATTGACAGTGTCTCTCGTCATCGGGCGAACCCACGCCGACTTCAGAGGTACTTGTAATTAACGTTCCCAAGTCAAGGACGACAGGTCAGCATTTTTTGTCCAGCTGTCCGATGTAGGGGATGAACTGCTAACCTCGACATCAGCACACCGGATGTTTAAGAACACCGTTCTCAGACTTCTGTCATATCTGATTAAGACCTGACTAACAACATTCGACGCTAACAGAAAGCAGGTAGTACCGTCTACTGTCATACGGTAGCTCAGTCATATCTGACAGAGATTTAACAAATAAAATCCAGCGAGCTATGAACTCTATGACTTAGTATATTTAAAATCTGTCTCTAGTTTCCTTACATCTGCATTACTTTCTGTGGTATTGTAATTAACTTTACAGCAGTCTAAATGATTGCCTAGGTGTGAACGCTCTTCTCTTTTGCAGAACTTCAAGGCCAATGAGGCAGGGATGCCCAACCGGCAGTGGGCATTCTATTTCAACTCTAATCAGGATTTGGACAGACACATATCAGCAATTAGGGCAACATGGAAAGATATCCACCAGGTGAGACTGTGTGGTTGTCTTTTGTTTTTATGGGATATTAGCTGAAAAATGATGAGAACACATGGATGGATAAAAAGAGCAATGAAGATACTTGAAAGATGTTAACTCACTAAGAGGACTGATTACCATTCATCCATCCACCCAATTATCCATCCAACCATCTGTCCATCAAGCCAATCAACCATCCATTCATCCACTTAATCAACCAGTCATCAATCCACCCATTCATCCACTCGGTCAAATATCCATCCCCTCAAATCAATCTTCCATCCACTCAATCAACCATTCATTCATCCACTTAATCAACCATCCATCCACTCAATCAACCATCCATTCATACACTTAATCAACCATTCATCCATCCACCCAATCATCCATCTATGAACTCAAATCAACTGTCCATCCACTCAATCAACCATCCATTCATCCACTTAATAAACCATTCATCCATCCACCCAATCATCCATACACCCACTCAGTCTACCATCCATCCATTCAATCAATCATCCATTAATCCACTTAATAAACCATTCATTCACTCAACCAACCATCCATCCATCCACACAATCGACCATCCATCCACTCAATCAAACTATCTATCCACTCAATTAACCATCCATCCACTGAATTAACCACCCATCCTCTCAATCAATCATCCATTCATCCATTTAATATACCATTCATCCACCCACACAATTAACCATCCATCCACTCATTCAACCATCCATCCATCCACTCATTCAACCATCCATCCATCCACTCAACCATCCATTCAATTAACCATCCATCCATCCACTCAACCAACCATCCATCCAGACAGTCAACCATCCATTCATCCACTTAATCATCCATTCATCCACTCAATCAACCATCCATCCACTCAATTATCCATCCATCCAATCAAACAGCCATCCATCCATTCAATCAACCATCTATCCATCCACTTAATTAACCACCCATCCATCCACTCAATTAACCATCCATCCATCCACAAATCAACCATCCATCCACTCAATTATCCAACCATCCATCTACTCAATCAACCATCTAATCAGCCATTCATCCACTCAATTAACCATCCATCCATCCAATTAACCATCCATCCATCCACTCAATTAACCTACCATCCATCCAATTAACCATCCATCCACTCAATTAACCATCCATCTGTCCACTCAATTAACCATCCATCTACCCAATCAACCAGCCATCCATCCACTCAATCAACCATCAATTCATCCACTCGTTCAAATATCCATCCACTCGATCAACTATCCATCCACTCAAATCAACCTTCCATCCACTCAATCAACCATTCATTCTTCCATTTAATCAACCATTCATCAATCCATTCAATTAACCATCCATCCACTCAATCAACCATCCATTCATACACTTAATCAACCATTCATCCATCCACCCAATCATCCATCCACCCACTCAGTCAACCATCCATCCATTCAATCAACCATCCATTCATCCACTTAATAAACCATTCATTCACTCAACCAACCTTCCATCCATCCACACAATTGACCATCCATCCACTCAAACATCTATCTATCCATTCAATTAACCATCCATCCATCCACTCAATTAACCATCCATCCACTCAATCAATCATCCATTCATCCATTTAATATACCATTCATCCACCCACACAATTAACCATCCATCCATCCACTCAATTAACCATCCATCCACTCATTCAACCATCCATCCATCCACTCAATTAATCATCCATCCACTCATTCAACCATCCATCCATCCACTCAACCATCCATCCATCCACTCAGTCAACCATCCATTCATCCACTTAATAATCCATTCATCCACTCAATCAACCATCCATTCATCCACTTAATCATCCATTCATCCACTCAATCAACCATCCATCCACACAATCGACCATCCATCCACTCAATCAAACTATCTATCCACGCAATTAACCATCCATCCACTGAATTAACCACCCATCCTCTCAATCAATCATCCATTCATCCATTTAATATACCATTCATCCACCCACACAATTAACCATCCATCCACTCATTCAACCATCCATCCATCCACTCATTCAACCATCCATCCATCCACTCAACCATCCATTCAATTAACCATCCATCCATCCACTCAACCAACCATCCATCCAGACAGTCAACCATCCATTCATCCACTTAATCATCCATTCATCCACTCAATCAACCATCCATCCACTCAATTATCCATCCATCCAATCAAACAGCCATCCATCCACTCAATCAACCATCTATCCATCCACTTAATTAACCACCCATCCATCCACTCAATTAACCATCCATTCATCCACAAATCAACCATCCATCCACTCAATTATCCAACCATCCATCTACTCAATCAACCATCTAATCAGCCATTCATCCACTCAATTGACCATCCATCCATCCAATTAACCATCCATCCATCCACTCATTAACCTACCATCCATCCAATTAACCATCCATCCATCCATCCATCCACTCAATTAACCATCCATCTGTCCACTCAATTAACCATCCATCTACCCAATCAACCAGCCATCCATCCACTCAATCAACCATCAATTCATCCACTCGTTCAAATATCCATCCACTCGATCAACTATCCATCCACTCAAATCAACCTTCCATCCACTCAATCAACCATTCATTCTTCCATTTAATCAACCATTCATCAATCCATTCAATTAACCATCCATCCACTCAATCAACCATCCATTCATACACTTAATCAACCATTCATCCATTCACCCAATCATCCATCCACCCACTTAGTCAACCATCCATCCATTCAATCAACCATCCATTCATCCACTTAATAAACCATTCATTCACTCAACCAACCTTCCATCCATCCACACAATTGACCATCCATCCACTCAATCAAACATCTATCTATCCATTCAATTAACCATCCATCCATCCACTCAATTAACCATCCATCCACTCAATCAATCATCCATTCATCCATTTAATATACCATTCATCCACCCACACAATTAACCATCCATCCATCCACTCAATTAACCATCCATCCACTCATTCAACCATCCATCCACTCAATCAACCATCCATTCATCCACTTAATAATCCATTCATCCACTCAATCAACCATCCATTCATCCACTTAATCATCCATTCATCCACTCAATCAACCATCCATCCACTCAATTAACCATCTATCCACTCAATTATCTATCTATCCAATCAAACAGCCATCCATCCACTCAATCAACCATCCATCCACTCAGTTAACCATCCATCCACTCAATTAACCATCCATCCATCCAATCAACCATCCATCCACTCAATTATCCAACCATCCATCCACTCAATCAACCATCTAATCAGCCATTCATCCACTCAATTAACCATCCATCCATCCAATTAACCATCCATCCATCCACTCAATTAAACATCCATCCATCCAACTAACCATCCATCCACTCAAATAACCATCCATCCATCCACTCAATTAACCATCCATCCATCCACTCAATTAACCATCCATCCACCCAATCAACCAGCCATCCATCCATCCAAGAAACCATCTATCCATTCAATCAACCATTCATCCACTTAATCAACCATTCATCCACCCAATCAACCATCCATCCATCTACTAAATCAACCATCCATTCATCCACTCAATTAACCATCCATCCACTCAATTAATCATCCATCCATCCAGTCAATTAACCATCCATCCATCCACTCAACCATCCATCCATTCACTCAATTAACCATCCATCCACCCAATCAACCATCCATCCATCCACCCAATCAACCAGCCATCCACCCAAGCAAATACCCATCCACTCAATCAACCATCCATCCACCCAACCATCCATCCATCCACTCAATTAACCATCTATCCACTCAATTAGCCATCCATCATCTCAATTAACCATCCATCCATCCACCCAATCAACCAGCCATCCATCCACTCAACCATCCATCCATCAACCCAATCAACTATCCAGCCATCCACTCAGTTAACCATCCATCCATCCACTCAATTAATCATCCATACTCCATCCACACAGTCAATCAGCCATCCATCCAATCAATCATTTAACCAATCATCCATCCACCCAATCAGTCATCCATCAACCAACCAATCAATCATTTAACCAATCATCCATCCCCTCAATCAACCATCCAACCACTCAGTCAACCATCCATCCACCCAATAATCAACCAACCAATCAAACATGTAACCATCCATCCATCTGTAACAGATGGGACTGACTGCAAGGGATGAGAACACATGGATGGATAAAAAGAGCCACGAAGACATCTTGAAAGAAGTCAACTCACAAGGAGAACTGGGTACTGGCGTCAGATATAGACATTCCACATTCTTTGGTCACAGTATTAGAAGGGGAAAGCTGGAGTATGTTGTGGTAACAGGAAAGTGGAGAGAGGCAAGAGAGAAGATGCTGGATGGACAGTTTGGCATCAGTATCAAACATGATTGATAGTACATGAGACCGAAGACAGTGGACAGACATGATTGACAGTACATGAGACTGAAGACAGTGGACAGACATGATGACCAGTGCTACGTGACATGGAGGAACATCAGTATCAGAAATTATTGACAGTACATGAGACTGAAGACAGTGGACAGACATGATGACTAGTGCCTTATAGTGTGGACTGTAAGAAGAAGAAGAAGATTCACTGAACATCATTTCATTATCATCATCATCATCATTATGTCTTTGCCAGTTTGCATAGGCAGTGATGCCTTTATACAGTTCTCATTATCTAGCTCTGTGAATTAGTATAATTTTCTATAACATGATGCAAGTCAGCTTAGAATCTTCTCTCGCTGCCTTCCTAAGAAAGATGTATACGGATAAAAGTAAACTTTGTGACTAAAGCCCTTTTCAACGAACAAAATGTAATCCTAGCGAAGTATTCTTGTTTTCCATTATTTAAAAACAATTTAAACAAAAAACAACATTCGCTCATATTTAACTCAAGCAACGTGCTACCAATTCTAGTGCACTAGACTGATTGTCGCGTGTGGATTAGCTTTCCTATTACCAGTATCCCTCGCCATCAGGCCAACCCACTCTGACTTCTGAGGTGCTTATAATTTATGTCCCAAACTCAAGGATGAGGAGTTAACATTTTAGTCAAATGATGGGTTGTAGGGGTTGAACCCGCTACCTCGGTTCCAGCACACCGAGCACTCTTATCCAATGGGCCATCATGACCTGCACCAAAGTAATTAAATGAGAATGTTCAACTTGTGACTTCATTGCTCCCACACTGTTCCTCCACATGTGAATGTTAAACTTGTGACTTCATTGCTCCCACGCTGTTCCTCCACATGTGAATGTTAAACTTGTGACTTCATTGCTCCCACGCTGTTCCTCCACATGAGAATGTTAAACTTGTGACTTCATTGCTCCCACGCTGTTCCTCCACATGAGAATGTTAAACTTGTGACTTCATTGCTCCCACGCTGTTCCTCCACATGTGAATGTTAAACTTGTGACTTCATTGCTCCCACGCTGTTCCTCCACATGTGAATGTTAAACTTGTGACTTCATTGCTCCCACGCTGTTCTTCCACATGTGAATGTTAAACTTGTGACTTCATTGCTCCCACGCTGTTCCTCCACATGTGAATGTTAAACTTGTGACTTCATTGCTCCCACACTGTTCCTCCACATGAGAATGTTAAACTTGTGACTTCATTGCTCCCACGCTGTTCCTCCACATGAGAATGTTAAACTTGTGACTTCATTGCTCCCACACTGTTCCTCCACATGTGAATGTTAAACTTGTGACTTCATTGCTCCCACTCTGTTCCTCCACATGAGAATGTTCAACTTGTGACTTGATTGCTCCCACACTTCTTTCACATGAGAATGTTAAACTTGTGACTTCATTGCTCCCATGCTGTTCCTCCACATGTGAATGTTAAACTTGTGACTTCATTGCTCCCACGCTGTTCCTCCACATGTGAATGTTAAACTTGTGACTTCATTGCTCCCACGCTGTTCCTCCACATGAGAATGTTAAACTTGTGACTTCATTGCTCCCACGCTGTTCCTCCACATGAGAATGTTAAACTTGTGATTTCATTGCTCCCACGCTGTTCCCCCACATGTGAATGTTAAACTTGTGACTTCATTGCTCCCACGCTGTTCCTCCACATGTGAATGTTAAACTTGTGACTTCATTGCTCCCACGCTGTTCCTCCACATGAGAATGTTAAACTTGTGACTTCATTGCTCCCACGCTGTTCCTCCACATGTGAATGTTAAACTTGTGACTTCATTGCTCCCACGCTGTTCCTCCACATGAGAATGTTAAACTTGTGACTTCATTGCTCCCACGCTGTTCCTCCACATGAGAATGTTAAACTTGTGACTTCATTGCTCCCACACTGTTCCTCCACATGAGAATATTAAACTTGTGACTTCATTGCTCCCACGCTGTCCCTCCACAGACTGAGCTTCCAGTTCTTCCATTGGATGATGTGGCTGTCCAGTGCTCCTGCAGCTCCTGTTCCATCCAGCTGAAGCGACAGCTGACCCTGAGCTGATGTCTCCTCGGGCTGTGAGCAACAACCCAACCACATGCTTCTGTCATCTGCAACTCTCCACTCTAGGTGTCAGGGAGAAGATCATCATTCCATTGTTATCACCACATCCCTAACTCTCCACTCTAGGTGTCTGGGAGGTCATCATTCCATTGTTACCACCACATCTCTGACTCCCCACTCTAGGTGTCAGGGAGAAGATCATCATTCCATTGTCACCACCACATCTCTAACTCTCCACTCTAGGTGTCTGGGAGGTCATCATTCCATTGTTACCACCACATCTTTGACTCTCCACTCTAGGTGTCTGGGAGGTCATCATTCTTCTTCTTCTTCTTCGTTCATCCGGAGTTTTTTTTCGGATGTGATTGCGTTGTGCCTGTTTACAGCAGAGCTGCGTTCTTGCGCCGTTAGGCCGACACATCCGACTTCTGCGGGCATTTGTTGACCGGGTTAACCTTCCCGGGGGTTTCTTAGGACGTTTGACTCTCACTGTTGTGGTGTTATCTCCCATCCTAGCTGGCCCATATAGAACAGCCTAAGAGATCCTGGTCAGCCCTCAAGGGAAGGCAGGGGCAGACCATGGGCATTCCCCGCCATCCAAGGAGGCTTCCATACTTGCAGAGCCAACACACAGCGCTCTGGTACTGGGCTCACCCAAGGAATCGTCACGTCCTGCACATGGCTGCTTAGCCTCACTTCCGTATATTGGGCCTTCCGTTCACCATAGGCTGTTCTACCGGAAACCAGAAGAATGCAGTGTGCAGATGACATCCACAATAGTGAGCTTTCGATTCGGACTTTCCGCACAATGGATTTGCTATCCGAGCAATATTCCATTTCGTGCCACTAGGACACTTTTCCACCTTTTTTGAAAGCCCACACAGTGAGCTTTTGATTCGGACTTTCCACATAATGGATTTGCTATCCAAGCAATATTCCATTTCGTGCCACTAGGACACTTTTTCCACCTTTTTTGAAAGCCCACACAGTGAGCTTTTGGTTCGGACTTTCCACGTAATGGATCTCCTTTCCAGAAATATTCCATTTCATGCCTCTGGGAGGCTTTTGTAACCGACATACCTGTGGTATGAAGTGTCGCAGTCTGAATACTTCTTCATGCACCTTTAAATGTCAACCTGTATGTAGTTAAAGTAAGCTACGGTCAACTTGAGCTTGTTGATATCTCCATAGAGCTTGTCCTCAAATGAAGCAGGTGTGGGCCAAAATATCTTTCTCTGTTCTGCATATATTGGGCAATCCTGAAGCAAATGTTTTGCTGTCATTTTTCCAGTTCGACAATTACATTCATCGGTATCTCCTATCTTTAGTTTATTGAACAAGTGGTATTTCAGCCTGTTATGTCCTGTGCGGAGTCTGAAGATTGCTACTTGTTCTCTTCTGTCGAGTTTGTAATATGCATCATCCTTCTGGTGGCCTGGATGCTCTGATTCCCATTTGGTTCTATAGGTGCTTTTTATCAACCTCTTTGCCTCGTTATAGGTTATGTCTATGTCAGGCTGTGGTAGTCGTCCGCCCTCTTTTGCCAGTCTGTCAGCCTCTTCATTTCCAGGTATACTGCAATGTGATGGGATCCACTGTATTACAACTTTTTTGGATTTCTGGCATAGACCATGGAGTGCTGCTCTTAGGTCAGCTATTTCTGTGCTGTTATTGCTCTTCAGTATTGAGACAGCTGACTTTGCATCTGTGAAGATAGCTATTTGCTTCTCTTTATTTTCCTCCATCAAGAGCATTTCTGCTGCAGTTTTCAGAGCCTCTACCTCCGCTTTGAAGTTACTTGAAAACTTTCCAGTTGCCACTGAATGTGTTTTTTTCACTCCATTTTTTAAATTTAGAAGAATTCCTCCTCCTCCATTCTCTATTGAATTTTTGGCTGATCCATCTGTATATGCATGGGTCCAATTGCTGCTTGGGTAATGTTCTTTTATGTAGTTTAGGGTTATTTCTCTTCTTTCGGTTTCATGCTGAGTGTTCTTTTTCTCAATACCAGGAATGTTTTCTATCATCTCAGGCAGTTGCTGCTGTCTCCAAGCTGGGAACTTGTCTGCATTGTAAATAGGTTTGACTGTTGATATGTTAAGTATGGGATCTGCCCTAATTTTTCGTTTTGCAGTTTCTACAAAGTTGCTACGCTTCAGTCGTCCCTTTCCAAAACCACTAAACCTTTTATACATAGGGTGGTCTGTCAATCTTCTAAATTTTTCTGCTTGTTGCTGGGCTCTGCTATCTCTTCTATCCTGCATTGGTTGTAAACAAGTGATCTTTTCAAGTTCATTAATAGGCGTTGTCTTCAGGCTTCCAGTTATGATTCGCATTCCTTGATTTTGGACTCTACTTATTTTGTTAAAGTTTGACTTAGCTGCTGTTGCCCAAGCTGCAATGCCATATTCCAGTACTGGCCTCACCCGTCCAGTATATAACTTCTTGAGAACTTTCTCATCTGCTCCCCACGTTGTACCAGCAAGCTTTTTCATGATTGCCATTCTTTGCCTTGCTCTTGTTCGATTTTTCTCAACCTGTGTTTTCCATGTCAGGCGACGATCAAAGGTGACTCCGAGATAGTTTGGATTTTCTTCATGGCGCAATATTTTTCCATTCAATACCAGCTTAGGTTGTTGAGTTTTATTTGAGAGGGAGAACACTGTGCATGTTGTTTTCTCCTCACTTATCTTCACTAGCCATGATTTTGACCAGTCCTCTAGTGCTAATAAGGCTTGCTGTATTCTGCTGTTAGCTGTACTAATATATTCTTCAGATGTCCATATGGCTAGGTCATCTGCAAAGGATGATGTGTGTACTCTGGCTGGAAAATGTTCTGTGATGTCGTTTATATATGCTAGGAATAATGTTGGTGAAAGAACTCCTCCTTGAGGGACACCTTGCTCCAACAGCATCATTTTGCTGGTTTGTCCTTGTACTTTTGTCCTGGCAGTTCTGTTCTCAAGGTAGTGGCTGATCCATTTATACATTTTTCCACAAACATGCATGTTTTGCAGTTTTACTTTCAGTCCTTCCTTCCATACTTTATCAAATGCTTTTTCTAAATCTATCCAGACTGCTAGTGTGTGCTTTTTCTCTTGAAAGGCATCCTCTATTTCCTGAGCTATATAGGTTATTTGATCTTCAGTGGATCTGTACTTTCTGAATCCTGCTTGGTGTGGTGTTAAGAGTTTGTTTTCTTCCAGATGCCATGTTAGCCTGCCATTGATAATGCGTTCCATTAATTTTCCTACACAGCTAAGTAGACTGATAGGTCGATAGCCATTTGGTTCTTCCAGGTCTTTTCCTTTCTTTGGGATTGGTATTAGTATAGCTTCTTTCCATGCCTGTGGGACTATTCCCCTCTTCCAGCTGTAATTTAGGACTGCTAGTAGTTTCTTTTTTGCCTTAGTGCCTAGTCCTATTAGCATTTCATTTGTGATTCCATCCTTTCCTGGTGATTTCTTCTCTTTTAGGGTATTCATTGCCTGTTCCATTTCTTCCATTGTTAGATTTGCCATCATATATTCTGCTGCTGTCTCTGTATTTGTATGATGTATCTGTTTATCTTTGATTGCTTTCTTCTGTTCGGTTGTAATATCAATGTGGTTTGCATTTGCATAGTGTTCCATTAGTGCATTTGCAGCCTTTTTTCCTGTAAGCAAGGCATTTCCTTGTTTAATTGTTATTTGTTTGTTGCTAGGTCCTTCATTGTTCATGGCTTTCACTAGTTTCCATAGTTTGTTTCCATCCCTGTCAAAATTCAGGTTTTCTGTTTTTTCCCTCCAACAATCTCTTGTTGTTTGATTTACTGTTCTTTTATATTTTGCTGAGATGGCTTTGAGAGAAATGTTCGCTTCAATTGTTTGTTCTCTCTCTGCTGTCTTCCTGGCATCTTCAACTTTGTCCTCCAAACTTTGTAGTTCTTCAGTCCAGTATGGTTTGTAATTTTTCCTCGCTCCTCTTGGAATGGACTCCGTGGCTGCCTGTATTATCGCTCTGTTTAGACTTTCCACCATTTGCTTTATGTTGCCATATCGTGTATTTATGTTTTCACAATATTTGTCTGTTAATATGGCAAATCTGTCCCAATCTGCTCGTTTGTAATTCCAGCGGGGCAAGGGCTTTTGCTCCTGTGGAACATACTCCATATTCATTACAAGCTTGATTGGTCTGTGGTCACTACCTGCTAATTGGTCCAGCACAAGGCAATCAATTTTGTGGAGGATGTCTCCTGTGCAGAAAGCTAAGTCTGGAGTAGAAGTGGTAAGCCATCTTCTGGAGTAGAAGCTCGGTGTGTCATCCGCTTTGTTGAGTAGATGGAGATTTGAGTCTATTTCCCAGTCCTCCAATTCTTCTCCTCTTTTGTCAGTATCTGGGTATCCCCATCTTTCTGAACGGCTATTAAAGTCTCCGACAATAATGCAGTTTGTGTCAGTTATTTTCATGTTTGAGAGTGTAAGGTCCTTATCTGCTGGGCTATACAGATTGTAGATTCTTATTTTCACGTCCTTTATCATTATATCAACACCTATAATTTCCGTTTGGTTGTCAGAGATCACAGATACTTCGCTGCAAGGTATTGTATTTCGTGTAAGTATTAGAACTCCTCCTTTGTGTCCTTCACGGTCGAAACGTGTGGCCTGATATCCTCTGACTGAGAATTTGTGATTGGCGTTGAGGTGTGTCTCTTGAATGCATGCCACATCTATTCTATCTTTATGAAGACGCTGTGTTAGGGAGTCTTTCTTCTTGTAAACTCCTTCGGCATTCCACTGTAGTATGTTGAGTGTCCGGGGTATTTGGTCAATAGCTCTTAACCTACTCCTCTGTGCCTTGACTCCACAGCACAGGGGAAGGTGACCACCAGTAGTCATGGGTGGACCCCCTCGAGGCAGGGGGCCCGGCACTATCGCCGCCTGATGGGACTTCACGGGATTAGCACCATAACGATTAATTTTGATTTGTGACATCATGAATTAAGTTACGTTGCACTGCTTTGTCAAGCCTGTGGCTCAGTACATCCGATTTCGACAAGCATTTATTCGGGATGCTTTCCCTAGCCTTTGACTGTCCCCAGTCTACCTACAAGGCAGCAGGTTTTACGTTGCACTGCTTTGTCAAGCCTGTGGCTCAGTACATCCGATTTCGACAAGCATTTATTCGGGATGCTTTCCCTAGCCTTTGACTGTCCCCAGTCTACCTACAAGGCAGCAGGTTTGTGTGTCTCTTCGTCTGGTCCCTCTCCCTTGACCTGTCCGACATGGGTGGCCCTACCAGTAGCTGTGCTACTGTCGGCATAGCTCTTGGGGTCATTGGGACGCACAAGCCCCTCTACCTCGTCACGGTGGACACACAGCAGAGGGGGGTCATCATTCCATAGTCACCACCACATCTCTGACTCTCCACTCTAGGTGTCTGGGAGGTCATCATTCCATTGTTACCACCACATCTTTGACTCTCCACTCTAGGTGTCTGGGAGGTCATCATTCCATTGTCACCACCACATCTCCAACTCTCCACTCTAGGTGTCTGGGAGGTCATCATTCCATTGTCACCACCACATCTCCAACTCTCCACTCTAGGTGTCTGGGAGGTCATCATTCCATTGTCACCACCACATCTCTGACTCTCCACTCTAGGTGTCTGGGAGGTCATCATTCCATTGTCACCACCACATCTATAACTCTCCACTCTAGGTGTCTGGGAGGTCATCATTCCATTGTCACCACCACATCTCTAACTCTCCACTCTAGGTGTCTGGGAGAAGATCATCATTCCATTGTCACCACCACATCTCTGACTCTCTACTCTAGGTGTCTGGGAGGTCACCACCACATCTCTACCTCTCCACTCTAGGTGTCTGGGAGGTCATCATTCCATAGTCACCACCACATCTCTAACTCTCCACTCTAGGTGTCTGGGAGGTCATCATTCCATTGTCACCACCACATCTCTAACTCTCCACTCTAGGTGTCAGGGAGAAGATCATCATTCCATTGTCACCACCACATCTCTGACTCTCTACTCTAGGTGTCTGGGAGGTCATCATTCCATAGTCACCACCACATCTCTAACTCTCCACTCTAGGTGTCTGGGAGGTCATCATTCCATAGTCACCACCACATCTCTAACTCTCCACTCTAGGTGTCAGGGAGAAGATCATCATTCCATTGTCACCACCACATCTCTGACTCTCTACTCTAGGTGTCTGGGAGGTCATCATTCCATTGTCACCACCACATTTCTAACGCTCCACTCTAGATATCAGAGACAAGATCATCATTCCATTGTCACTACCACAGCTTGAACCTCCCTGCACAGCTGTAGTGTTTAGCTGCCTGCCTCTCTTACACCACTGGCTGATCTAGCAGGATGATCCGAGAGGTGTGTCCCTGCTCTCACATGATGTAACATGGAGAACATTAGGAGAAGATTGATGAGGCCAATGCATATTTGTATCATTGCTTTTATTTAAGTTATGGTGCTCGGCTTTACAAACATGTGCAATTCATTGAAATCTAGTCTGTAGATATTTTAAATTAATATTTATGTACATTTTTAATGTGAACAAAGAATTCTACGGTGCAATAGAGGGGGTAATTCTCACATCAATGTGGAAATAACTGGATTTGTAAATGGGTCTGCGGTGAAGTGGCCAAGCTGCCTGCCTCGCACTCTGAAAGTTATGGTTTCTTTTTCGGGCTTCGCCATTCAGTTTACGAGTGCAATTTTTTTTAGAGACCCCCTGGGGGTTGTCGCTAGAAATACACGCTGTGTGCGACACTTTTGTGAGGCCACTCTATGGAAAGAGATCAAGCCATATGGGATCAAACTTGGTGCAATGAAGTCTATCCTCTTGTATTTAAACCCCCCTTTTAACTAGAGTTGTAAGAGCCAGGATTGATTATGAAAGTGTATGGACTGTTCCATTATGTGTCAATAGGGAAATCATGTTTTATTCAGCCTTCACAGCAAAAATTACACCTCATCACGCCCTGCCAAAAAGTCTCTCAGTCTCATGCTTGATTTGATTATACCATGACCCCTACCCCGTTCAACCTCAGAAGAGAAGTTATATTACAGTAGATCCCTGGCTTGGATTAATAATCCTGTAACCAACTATCAACTGTCATTTACTGCTACAGGCCACTGTCACATTTAACGTGGCCAGTTGGTGCATACTTGACAGTTTTCATAATTTTCTATAAGTTGTTTGGGAAGGACAGGCAGTGAGGAAGGGAAGTGGCCAGTTCACCTCATATGCCATAACCTAGAACATGTGAAGACATTACCACTTTGTTTGCCATCTAGTCTGTCACTCGAACACTTCTGACTACCCATGATGTGCACAACATGCAGGTTATGGACAATGATGAATAATATGACGGTGGAATTGACACTATTTCAATATGGTTGTGTAATTAATAGGAGGAGAAATACCATGGCTAGAGAAGTATGAAAACCAAGAATAACAAATTAACATCTACACAAATTTAAGCATGAAATGAGTGAATTAATCTTCTTCATTTCTCTGTTGTATTTATGTACCTCAAAGGTCAGTGTGTCTGACTTCAGCATGCAATTGTGGGTTTATTTCTTGTGTTTGCACGTTTTGAACTCAAGCATAGTCCATACATGTGCTACTACTTCTTGTGCACTGGACTGTGTTTTGCTTGTCGATTAGTTCTCCCTAATACCAGTGTCCCTCCCCATCAGGCGAACTCACTCCTACTCCAGAGGTACTTGAAAATTAAGTCAAGGACGAGAAGTCAACATTTTAGTCTAACTGATTGGTGTAGGGGTTGAACACGCTACCTCGGCATCAGCACATCGGCTATTTAAAAGAAGAGCTGTTATCTGTTCGCCCATGCTGATCTCCATGCATGTGTGTAAAGTTTGCTTTCTCCAGACAGATTAAAGTAATGGGCTCTGTCTACCCGTGGGTAGCTTTATCTTTTCTAGCAATGTTACCAATGCAGCGGCCTCACTGTCTACTCTGTGCTATTTCCACCTGCCTTGGGATTTTTAACACCCACAACTTGCACACTAGACCTGCAGTTTTTCGCCCTTATCCGAGAAAGCTAGGTTAATGAAACTAGATTTCAAACCTAGAAAAACATATAAAAGTCCCAAAGTGGAGAGAGATTAGTGTGTAGTCTCAAATTTAAACAAAAATAGACGATTTAAACATATGATCATATGGAATTTGGCCCTAAGCGGAACACAAGATGGCAAGCATCGGAGCCATGTGAACATGTGAAGGCTTAACACTTGAAACCACATACACAGTGTCTGCTGTGAAATTATCTTTGATTTGACCATTATGAATAGATCATACGTGATCCGCTTGCCAGAATGGTATTAACTGGTCTTATGTTTATCTGGGTCTTAAGAGCTTTAATGTTACACTAGTCTTTAGCGGTCGTTTTATTGGTACGGTGGTTTGTGACCGTTTGTATGTCCAAGAATGGGTGGTATTGATAGGCCATCACAGGCTTGATCCAGATCAGTATAACACTAAGAAGTTTGTTTGTATGTTGTGAAGGATCACTGTCATTCCACGTGGAAATGTCCATAAAGTTCTTCTCCACATTGAAACCTCCATATGTGCTCCACGCGGATACCTGTATACCAGTGAACATGTCATCTGTGATTGGCTATCCTTTATGTACACCTATTAATATGTTATGTGTGATTGGCTATCTTTAAAGTGTATCAACATGTTATTTGTGATTGGCTACCCTTTATATGTATCAATTAATATGTCATTTGTGATTGGCTATACTTCAGGTGTACCAATTATTGGCTATCATTCATGTTTAACCAGAGCACACTAAAGAAATATTTCTAGATATGTGTTATTTTACCAGGTTAATGTTTATATTTTGCCCCAGTGAAGGTGATACACTTGTGACATTATTGTCCTGGTTATTACTCCTCATTGGGGAGTTCTTGTGATCTTCAGCTCCTGAATGAGATCTGCCTGATCGATTGCATCACACTCTGTGTAGTCTGTAATTTAATCCCGTGTTTGGCCTCCCTATTTTTTGATATAACAATCATGTTGCTATGTCCCCGACACCATTGTCATGTGTGTTTTTGGTGTTGCCCATGGAGCATAGTCCAGTTTAGCAGTAAAATAACCCAGGTTTTTATGTAAAGGGAAAGATCCTTGTTTACACGCCTAAAATGTATTCGGCATACAGTGTTAACCTCGTGTTTTTATAGACCAATGGACACTCCAGGGCTGATATGGTCAATGCCCAGCTGGTCACCTTTACTACACTCCAGGGGTGATGTGGTCAATGCCCAGCTGGTCACCTTTACTATACACCAGGGCTGATATGGTCAATGCCCAGCTGGTCACCTTTACTACACTCCAGGGGTGATGTGGTCAATGCCCAGCTGGTCTCCTTTACTACACTCCAGGGGTGATATGGTCAATGCCCAGCTGGTCACCTTTACTATACTCCAGGGCTGATATGGTCAATGCCCAGCTGGTCACCTTTACTACACTCCAGGGGTGATGTGGTCAATGCCCAGCTGGTCACCTTTACTATACTCCAGGGGTGATATGGTCAATGCCCAGCTGATCACCTTTACTATACTCCAGGGGTGATGTGGTCAATGCCCAGCTGGTCTCCTTTACTACACTCCAGGGCTGATATGGTCAATGCCCAGCTGGTCACCTTTACTATACTCCAGGGGTGATGTGATCAATGCCCAGCTGGTCACCTTTACTACACTCCAGGGGTGATGTGGTCAATGCCCAGCTGGTCACCTTTACTATACTCCAGGGGTGATGTGGTCAATGCCCAGCTGGTCACCTTTACTATACTCCAGGGGTGATGTGATCAATGTCCAGCTGGTCACCTTTACTACACTCCAGGGGTGATGTGGTCAATGCCCAGCTGGTCACCTTTACTACACTCCAGGGGTGATGTGGTCAATGCCCAGCTGGTCACCTTTACTATACTCCAGGGGTGATGTGGTCAATATCAAGCTGGTCACCTTTACTATACTCCAGGGGTGATGTGGTCAGTGCCCAGCTGGTCACCTTTACTATACTCCAGGGGTGATATGGTCAATGCCCAGCTGGTCACCTTTACTACACTCCAGGGGTGATGTGGTCAATGCCCAGCTGGTCACCTTTACTACACTCCAGGGGTGATATGGTCAATGCCCAGCTGGTCACCTTTACTATACTCCAGGGGTGATGTGATCAATGTCCAGCTGGTCACCTTTACTACACTCCAGGGGTGATGTGATCAATGCCCAGCTGGTCACCTTTACTACACTCCAGGGGTGATGTGGTCAATGCCCAGCTGGTCACCTTTACTACACTCCAGGGGTGATGTGGTCAATGCCCAGCTGGTCACCTTTACTACACTCCAGGGGTGATGTGGTCAATGCCCAGCTGGTCACCTTTACTACACTCCAGGGGTGATGTGGTCAATGCCCAGCTGGTCACCTTTACTACACTCCAGGGGTGATGTGGTCAATGCCCAGCTGGTCACCTTTACTACACTCCAGGGGTGATGTGGTCAATGCCCAGCTGGTCACCTTTACTACACTCCAGGGGTGATGTGATCAATGCCCAGCTGGTCACCTTTACTACACTCCAGGGGTGATGTGGTCAATGCCCAGCTGGTCACCTTTACTACACTCCAGGGGTGATGTGGTCAATGCCCAGCTGGTCACCTTTACTACACTCCAGGGGTGATGTGGTCAATGCCCAGCTGGTCAAAAAGCAGATTTGTTTAAATTGACCTGGAATGCCAGGTTGGTTAACCTAAAATGGGTACCAGGAAATGTCTTGGCAACTAAAGCTGGCCAGCATGGTGTTAACCAGGTCACTCCTCACATGCCGGTTGGTCTTTAGAAACATAGGGCAGGCACCACATGCTAAATGTACTTAACTACTACAGGCAGGGCAGTAACCAGCGAGGTTCTCCCAATTTTCAAAGTATCTCATTGATAATTCCCCACTGTAAATATGTTTACTATAATTCACAATACACTGCCATGTCTTTCAGTTGAATATCTGTTTTGCTTGCATATTTTTTTAATCGTATTGTGTCAACCATTTTTTTATTATGCCGTGAGTTTCCAGGCTGATTTTTTGGGGCCTGACTTGTGAAATGAGAATGTTCTGACATTACACTGAAGTATTTGTGGATAGATTGCACAATGTATTGCCTGGCATATTTTTCTGCATCTCGTCAGGTACATACTGCAAAAGTCACACAAGATAATTGTTCCACGTTATCTCCACTCAGAGATTGTTTGAATTATTCCACGTTCACTCAGAGATTGCTTGAATTATTCTACATTATCTTCACTCAGAGATTGCTTGAATTATTCCACGTTCACTCAGAGATTGCTTGAATTATTCTACATTATCTTCACTCAGAGATTGCTTGAATTATTCCACGTTCACTCAGAGATTGCTTGAATTATTCTACATTATCTTCACTCAGAGATTGCTTGAATTATTCCACGTTCACTCAGAGATTGCTTGAATTATTCTACATTATCTTCACTCAGAGATTGCTTGAATTATTCCACGTTATAGCCACCCAGAGATTGCTTGAATTATTCCACATTATCTCAGATAGCTTTCACATCTCTGGTTGTCTTCAGAAACTCCAGAAACTTTGCTTCAGTCATTTTGCATGATCACTTGCTCACACATCTGTTGTTCTCATTGACCCCAGATTATGACATCTCTCCTCTCTGTGGCAAAGTGATTAAGCCATCTGCCTCACGCTGTAAAGGCCGTAGGTTCGTTGTGAAACTGCATCGTTCAAACCACGCTTGCACTTTTTCCAGAGACCTTCTGCCAGGATCAACGCTGGAGCTGTGCCATTCTGCCAAGAGAGACTGAATCAGACAGGAGAAAACCCAATTCAACGAAGCAGATCCTCCTCACATTAATCCTCAACTTGTGATCTACTTGCACACCGGACCTCCTGTTTTGTTTTTGGCCATGATCTGAGAAGACTATGTATCTGATCTACTACTATAGATATCAGGAGGTGTGTGATATTAGACAGCAGTAGTTCTTGTGAAAGTTCTCAGTCGTATACTGGGAACTTTAATCCCCACAACCTAAGAGCTTGAGGAAGATGCTTCAACCTCTCAGCCACACTGCGGCTTAAATGAGTGTACTGTCAGTCACACCACTACAGGTCATACACAACCTTGAAGCACATGATACTCCCTACATGATGACGTGATCCCATGTAGCACATAGTGCTCCCTACATGATGAGGTGATACCCTGTAGCACATAGTGCTCCCTACATGATGAGGTGATACCCTGTAGCACATAGTGCTCCCTACACGATGAGGTGATTCCCTGTAGCACATAATGATCCCTGTGTGACAAGGTGATTCCCTGTAGCACATGATGCTCCCTACATGATAAGGTGATTCCCTGTAGCACATGGTGCTCCCTATATGATAAGGTGATTTCCCTATAGCATATGATGCTCCCTACATGATAAGGTGATTCCCTGTAGCACATGATTCTCCCTACATGATGAGATGATTCCCTGTAGCACATGATGCTCCCTACATGATGAGGTGATTCCCTATAGCACATGATGCTCTCTACATGGTGAGGTGAGTCACTATAGCACATGATGGGGTGATTCCCTATAGCACATGATGCTCCCTACATGATGAGGTGAGTCACTATAGCGCATGATGTTCCCTACATGATGGGGTGATTCCCTATAGCACATGATGCTCCCTACATGATGAGGTGATTCCCTGTAGCACATGGTGCTCCCTATATGATAAGGTGATTTCCCTATAGCATATGATGCTCCCTACATGATAAGGTGATTCCCTGTAGCACATGATGCTCCCTACATGATGAGATGATTCCCTGTAGCACATGATGCTCCCTACATGATGAGGTGATTCCCTATAGCACATGATGCTCTCTACATGGTGAGGTGAGTCACTATAGCGCATGATGTTCCCTACATGATGGGGTGATTCCCTATAGCACATGATGCTCCCTACATGATGAGGTGATTCCCTATAGCACATGATGCTCCCTACATGATGAGGTGAGTCACTATAGCGCATGATGCTCCCTACATGATGAGGTGATTCCCTATAGCACATGATGCTCCCTACATGATGGGGTGATTCCCTATAGCACATGATGCTCCCTACATGATGAGGTGAGTCACTATAGCACATGATGCTCCCTACATGATGAGGTGAGTCACTATAGCACATGATGCTCCCTACATGATGAGGTGAGTCACTATAGCACATGATGCTCCCTACATGATGAGGTGAGTCACTATAGCACATGATGCTCCCTACATGATGAGGTGAGTCACTATAGCACATGATGCTCCCTACATGATGAGGTGAGTCACTATAGCACATGATGCTCCCTACATGATGAGGTGAGTCACTATAGCGCATGATGCTCCCTACATGATGAGGTGATTCCCTATAGCACATGATGCTCCCTACATGATGGGGTGATTCCCTATAGCACATGATGCTCCCTACATGATGAGGTGAGTCACTATAGCACATGATGCTCCCTACATGATGAGGTGATTCCCTATAGCACATGATGCTCCCTACATGATGGGGTGATTCCCTATAGCACATGATGCTCCCTACATGATGAGGTGATTCCCTATAGCACATGATGCTCCCTACATGATGGGGTGATTCCCTATAGCACATGATGCTCCCTACATGATGAGGTGATTCCCTATAGCACATGATGCTCCCTACATGATGGGGTGATTCCCTGTAACACATGATGCTCCCTGCATGACGAGGTAATTCCCTGTAGCACATGATGCTCTCTACATAACGAGGTGATTCCATTGAAATCCTCATTAACGTCGTTAACTGGATCCAGTTTGATAGAAGCATGGTATTGGACCAATGCAACAGTGGATTCACCCCTTACCTATTGCCAGTGTGTGTACGGTCTGACTCCACTAGCCTTTGTCTAAACAGACAAGGCAGAAGGGGGGGGGGGGGGGGGGGAACAAATTATCTATGATGCCTCTTACCCACTGATGGCCATGTCACAGAGTTGTAAAGTTTTATAAAGATAGCCGCCCTATAAACTAATCCACCCTTCTCCCAATGACCACTGCTTGTGTTCGTCTACAGCTGCAATTTCAACATATTCACAGCAAACCTCTACATCCAGAGGCCACTCCATCATTCGCCATCTGGTTTACTGTTACTATGGAGACTGGCTGCCATCTTTTCTTCATTACAACTGTAATTGTTGAGCCTCTAGTATTATTGTATTTTGTCAGCAAAGAACTGAATGTTTGGATATGCAGTGTGGATAATGTGACATGTCATGTACTATCAACAGAGAACTGAAAGGTTCGCTGTGCAGTAATGTGACGACAAACCAACAGTAAAGAATCTCATGTTGTATATATTGTTGTATATATTCATGTTGTATATTTATGTATGTCTTATATATTCAGTGTTGGTAGCGGCTTTAGCGTAATGGCTAGACGCTTGCCTGCCAGCCTGGTTGTTATGGGTTCAAACCCACATCAATGCTGATTGTGAAAACTGCCCCAGGCTCCAAGATTGTCCCAGCCTGACATGGGTGCCAGAAGATGTCGTGTGAAGTGACGGTGACCACATCAGCCCTGGTGTGTCAGTTGGGCTGTCAAAATCTGGGGCCAGCACCATATAGTGCGAGGTGTGCAACAGGGTCATTTGTACTTTTTATATTCAGAATGCAGTTCAGCCCCACAGTTTAAACATTCTAAGATTGTATGAGCTGAGGAGCCTAGTGCCAGTCCACACGCAAACATTTATTAATCATAATTGTGATGTAGTTAGTTGACTGCTTAGCTTGTGTGCCCTAGAAGCGTCATTCCCTGTATCTGTGATCATCAACTTGTATGTTTCAGTGTGTGGCTTTTTTTTGTGTGTGCTGGTTGCCCCATGGGACATACATGGATTTATGTCCATGTTAAACTTTATGTATCAGCTTTTCATTAGAAAAATATTGCAGTGAAATTTGAATCTTTGTTGAGAGCATGTTTTTTTTTCCCCCTTCATTATTTAAGTGGCATTACAATGTGCAGAAGCTAGTGATCAAGAAATCTGAGAATGTGAGTGGGTGTGTGTGTGAGAGAGCGAGTGAGTGTGTGTGATTCAGCCATATCTGTGATTTCCAGCGATGTGTTTTGGTTGCTGTCATTGTGCTTCTGGTTGTGATCGTTGATATTACAGATGTTGATATGAATAAAATGAGAAATTTTCACATATTTTGTGCGTGTGCATACATGCTTGTTTCTTTGTTTAACTTTAGTATCAGGTTAACTGTCTGTGGAATCTGGGTCAGTGACCCAGCTACACAATTCCCCATCATATGCAGTAGTTGAGGGTTCAGAATTAGCTGTGGGCGATTTGAAAGCAGATCTCGTGTTGATTTTGATGGTATGAGGCATCGGCCATTCAGAAAGCAATGGCAAACTACTGAATCTAAAATTACTGACAATTGCTGCCCCTTTAGGTGGAGAGTTGCATTGTTTTGCTGGCTTTGAATTCTTATCTATTCGGCTTTGCTGGCCTCCAGCTACTTGATGATAAAGGTGATGTGGTGAAGGCTCTCTGGATCCAGAACAGTGCAGCTGAGTTGACGGAGTGTCCATATATGGAGAGATTGGCTCAGAATGGAGAAAGTAGGAAGGTCTGGGAGATCTCAAATTATAGAATCAATGCCATCATCATCATAATGTGCCATGTCGGTGAGCGTGGGTGGTCATGTTTCACCATCTCACATGATCACCAGAGTCGTGGATCAGCTCAGTGTTCTTGTCTCGACCATAGTACGTGGTCAAGCCATCTAATTACTTCTCTGTCTTCCCCTTGTTCTCTTCCCCTCAGTCTTGCCAGTTGTCACAAAGTTCAATTTATTTCTTCTCGTAACATGTCCCAAAAATTGACTGTCTACATATAATTTCTCTAATCATTTGTTTCTTGTAGGACTTAGTCATTGGTTTTTCTGTCTGTCCATGGTATTATTTGCATTTTCCTCAGAAACATTTCCGCAGCCATCAGATGTTTTTCAGCTTGTCTGCTCATTGTCCACGCTTCACATCCATACAAAAGTACAGGTTCTATGTAGCACTTTAACAGTCTTTTTCTTGTTGCAAATGACATCTTTTTATTGGTCAGCATGTTTTCCATCTTCCAAAAGGCTATCTTCACCATGGCGATTCTTGTCTAATCTCTTTAAGGCATCTCCCATCAGGTGTTATGACTGTTCCGAGATAATTGTACCGATTGAATTGTTTAAGATTATTCCCTTTTACATATTACCTTGTGGTATTTCCTTCTTCCTAGCGATGACCATAATCTGTCTCCTTACAATTTAATTCTAACCCGTTGTTCACTGTGTGCAACAACCGCATCTACTACTTGTTGCAGATGCTGCTCATTGTCTGCAATCAATACTGTATCATCTGCATATCTAATGTTATTGATGTTTCTTCCTCCAATGATGATTCCTTTTATATCTTCTACATTTCTGAAAATATTTTCACTATACAGGGAAAAAAGATCTGGAGACATAACAGAAATGCCAGGACGACCTTAAATCAAATTGTAGAGGAAATGACAGGTGGACCTTAAATCAAATTGTAGAGGAAATGCCAGGCCGACCTTAAATCAAATTGTAGAGGAAATGACAGGTGGACCTTAAATCAGATTGTAGAGGAAATGACAGGTGGACCTTAAATCAAATTGTAGAGGAAATGACAGGTGGACCTTAAATCAAATTGTAGATGAAATGACAGGTGGACCTTAAATCAAATTGTAGAGGAGATGCCAGGCCAACCGTTCAGGAGCAACACAAACAGATATAAAAATAAATACGGAATTAGAAAATTTAAATGTAAAAAGCATTGATATTGAACATGCTCCGTTTGTGTCTGTGTTTGTTACCTCTCACCGTTTCTCAGGAGTCACACATATCTGTTTTCATTTTGAACTATTAGGTGTGTAAAGAATATCTTCTTCTTCTTCTGTGTTCATCCGTTTTTTTTTTTTTCCGGACGTGATTGCGTTATGTCTGTTTACAGCAGAGCTGCATTCTGGCACCGTTAGGCCGACACATCCGACATCTGCGGGCATTTGTTGACCGGGTTAACCTCCCAGTTCTTTTTTTTTAACACACGATCTTCTTCATTAAATTGTCTTTCTATTTTGCTTGGAGCATCAATCACCATTGTATGTTCATGGTTTCTCACCTTGGAAGTATAAAATTATGTCAATAAATACGGAAGAGAAAGGTTTGCGAGATTAGTGGTACCAAGTAACAAGAGAGCAAAAGCAAAATCTTGTTAAACTATCAAATTAAACTATCAACGGTAAATCTGGAGTTCTACGTATTTATTTACTCAATTTGGTAAATGGAATCATTTATAAAGATAATAAATTTACCCAATATACATGTACAGAAGTAAGTATCTAAATAAATTAAAAAATTTAATGATGCAGAGTAAAAATTCATTATTTTCTGATTGGATCTTTTACTTGTGCTTAGTTAATGTCATTTATTAATTGTTCTGATTCGCAGCTGAAGCACTCTGCAATGTGTCAAATATGACAGAATATTGTGTATTGTGTGACAATAAAAGATTAGCACTAAAGCATTAGATAATTCTATTTGCTGCGGGGCACATGCAGCCCATGGGCCGCACTGACATGCCTGGCCTGGAGTGCACCAGTAGACAATCAGGCATGTTTGAACACTGACATTTTCACTGATAGTCGCTGTTCTCTAATGAGATTAGAATGCTTGTTGTATATCTACCACAGACTGGCTGATGGTGTTCTAGATGCTGACATTTGAGATTCATTTCCTCTCCTTCCCTCATACACACTCACAATATGCCATTGTACCAACATTTAAATTACATTTTATAATTCTTCTTCTTCTTCTTCGTTCATCCGGAGTTGTTTTTTTTTTCCGGATGTGATTGCGTTGTGCTTGTTTACAGCAGAGCTGCGTTCTTGTGCCGTTAGGCCGACACATCCGACTTCTGCGGGCATTTGTTGACCGGGTTAACCTTCCCGAATTTTATAATTCAATACTGACAAAAATATTTTTTGAATTGTCTCAAATTTACCAAACTAATTTTAGTGTCCCCAGTAGTTGAGACTTCTTTGCTATTGTATAATTAAACATAAGCAGCACAAATAGTATGTTAATTGGTATACATGAAGACTAGCCAATCACAGATGACACACTGATTGGTCACATGAAGAATAGCTAATCACGTTTGACATGTTAATTGGCACCCATGAAGAATAGCCAATCACATAAGACAGTAGTACACATGAAGAATAGCCAATCACACATCACATGTTAATTGACATGAAGAATAGCCAATCATCATGAAGAATAGCCAATCACACATGACAATGGTACACATGAAGAATAGCCAATCACACATGACAATGGTACACATGAAGAATAGCCAATCACACATGACAATGGTACACATGAAAAATAGCCAATCACAGATAACATGATTGACACATGAAGAATAGTCAGTCACGCAGGATCACAGATAACATGATTGATACATGAAGAATAGCCAGTCACGCAGGATCACAGATAACATGATTGACACATGAAGAATAGCCAGTCACGCAGGACTATAGTACACATAAAGAACAGTCAATCACACATGACAATGGTACCACATGAAGATTAGCCAGTCACACATGAAAATAGTACACATGAAGAATAGTCAATTGCACGTGACATATTAACTGATACACATTAAAGACAGCATATCACAGATCATATGTTAATTGGTACACATGAAAGACTACCAATCACACTTGATATGTTAAGTGGTACACACGATGAACAGCCAATCACAGTTGGTGCATTGCCTTGGGGCAGACAGAACTCAAGCATAAATTAACAAAGACATGAAACTAGATCATCATCACAGAAAGGAATGTTGTGAGCATGTGTTAAAACATGGGCAGAACGGAGCTGAATGTTGTATGGATGGTTGTAAATCCTTTGGATGAATGAGTTGTAACAGCAGCTGTCAGAATCAACAACCTTTTAAGAACATTTCAGTGCATAAAGATGGGTGCCACACAAGGATGTGTACTGTGTCTTTCAGACTTGGCTTTAGGTTTTCTGAGCCCTGAAACACTTTTCCCCCAACCTGGTACATAAGTACTTTTTTCTTTTGTTCGCTTGAAACTTTGTTTTATATATCTGCAATGTTGTCTCTTGTATGAATTTCAATGTGTTTTTTAGTTCATGCGGTGGTTCAGAGTGTATCCTCCACTGTTCTTCTCTAGGCCAGAAGGTTTGCCTAGGTATGTTGTAATTTGGGCAGTCTTGGAGTATGTGCTCCGCTGTCTGCTGCGCCAATCCACATGTGCACATGGCTGAGTCACCAATACAGAAGTAGCACAGTACTCTACTTCCTCCTCCTAGAAACCAGCAGAAATACAAGACTGGTACTGAATCTTCATATCAGTGGAGAGGCATATTAGGTTGTGACCACGTCAAGATTCAACATACCCCTCTAGTTTCTGAGCTTGGAGAGGGGAACCTGGTCAATGCACCACAGTCCCTGTGGCGATAGTACTTACTACCGAGCTGCAAGACAAGTCTCTACTTTACTCACTGTCCCGTCATTCACTGAGAAATTTCTGACGACCATCTTATGAGGTTGGGACCATCCCAGAATTACTTGTAGTCAAAGAAAACAGACAACTGACTTTGACCACTGCAAATAAGCCATTGCTTTACCCCTTATGCCATAGTGGCAAAGTAAACACACCACCAACAATTATTGTGGAAATATCTAGCAAGGACGGTGTATATGTAACATTGCCGCACTCTACAAACAACAATTGTGAAAACAAATTAAGCAAGGAAGCTATCAATGCCACATAAACACACCATAAACAATAATTGTGGGAATAAATTCATGAAAAGGAAATGTTAAATGTAACATAAATACATCCAAAACAATCATTGTGAAACTAAATTCACAAAAGAAAGTGGCAAGCACAAAATAAACAAACATGGCATGACTTGATTTCCCTAGACCACAAACTTGCAATATATTTCTCTTAGACGATGAACTTGTCACCAAAACACCCAATTCTGAATGTCTGACTGCACCTGAATATGTTAATATTTTTCACCATAAATCATAACGAAACAGCTACATAGCTACACAATCAATAACACAATTTATTGTCTGGCTCATAACACTGAATCTTTCTAAATGCATACTGCAGAAGACAATCAACATTTTGTTTTATTTCTTTACTATCTATAATACTTTGTGGTTTAGGACAGGGTGTGTCTTGAGCCTGAGGAATTAAGGCCACATGGCTAAGGCAGTCACCACGTACTGGGCAGGTTAAGGTTTTTCTTTCTGCCACCCAACAATGCCTTACCGAGGATTCAAATCCAGGTCCTCTGAATGGAAGCCTAGCAATCTAACCATTTGGCCAGAGGCTCCTTGACAATCAACATTAAAAATTGGTTAGAGGAGACTATTACAACACACATTGTGTTCATTACGGATTCAAAGAGTATGCTTAGTAAGGTGGAGAAAGGAATGTTTCATGTGGAATAGCTATTGTCGCTTCAGAGGTCACAGATTGTGAGAATTGTATGGATATTTTGCCCTGGCCATGCGGGGGTGCAAGGGGAATGAACAGGCTGATAGGCTAGCAGGGAATGCACCTCTTGGTGGTAGATTGCCTATGGACATGGGGGAGGTGATCATGCGTTTGTAGGACCAGGTGGAGAAGGCGGGAGAACAGATTGAGAACCTGTATGTGGACAGAATGAGATTACGGGGGAATTGGTAGGAAGAATCTCAAAACTGAGAGGGAAGACCAGGAGAAATTTAAATCAGATAGTGGTGGGAACGATTAGCAGTATGGCTCTTCACTGGCTGTTGAACATGGGAATATCCTGAGTGCAGTGATGTCGGTTCTTAACTCAACTCAACTCATAAAAGAAGCAAATAATAAATACCTAAAGCTGAAACAGACAACACACGTTACTATGGTAATTTGTAAGTAACCATCATGTCCTCTTTATTTATAAAGTAAAGGGTTAGCCATTCAGATCGCAGCTGCTTCAGCAAATTTCAGTATTCATCCATTTTGGCATTTGTTTTCACTGACTTCTGCAGTGTGCACCTGGCACTGATTCCAGAAGCTATAAAATCTAAAAATGATTGTACATATACCTTGTATAAATAAATTATACGTATATACAGTAGAAAACTGGCGACTAATATCACATGTACATTATATATACAACAACAATACTTGTATAACTAAACAAAACATTACCACCATTCCCTGGCAAGCTTAGTGCACAAACATACAGATCAACATAATTAAACTCTGCACCCAATAGTGCATTGGTTGTGTAGTTGATGTAGTGTGTGTGGAGATTTGTATTTTTTTCTTAATAAAGGAAGCAATTTCAATCAATCAATCATGTGCCATGGCAGAAAGTGTGGGCAGTCATGACTCGCCATTTCATTCGATCACTAGAGTCGTGGATCAGCTCAGTGTTCCTGTCTCGACCATGCCATGTGGCAAAGCCATCCAGGTATGTACTTCTTGGTCTTCCCCTTGGTCTGCTCCCTTCGATCTTACCAGTTGTCACCAAGTTCTCCAATTCATTTCTCATAACATGTCCAAACAATTTTGACTGTCTACGTTTAACTTCTCTAACTTCTTTTTCTGTCTGTCCATGGTATTCTTTGCATTCTCCTCAGAAACCACATTTCTGTAGCCATCAGATGTTTTTCAGCTTGACTGCACATTGCACTTCTTGTTCTAATCTCTTCAAGGCATCTCCCATCAGATATTACTATTCCGAGATAACTGTACCAATTCACTTGTTGAAGAATATTCCCATTTACTTGTATATTACATTGTGGTATTTTGTTCTTCCTAGTGACGACCATAATCTGTGTCTTTTTACAATTTAATTTTAACCCCAGTTGTTCATTGTGTGCAACAACCACATCTACTAAATGTTGTAGATCCTGCTCATTGTCTGCAAACAATACTGTATCATCTGCATATCTAATGTTATTGACGTTTTGTCCTTCATTGCTGATTTCATTTATATCTTCTACATTTCTGAAAATATTTTCACTGTATAGGGAAAAAGATCTGGAGACATTACACATCCCTGCCTAACACCTCTCTTAATAGGCTGATATTGTCCCACTTCATTATCAATCCTTATGATAGCTTGTTGTTTCCAATATATGTTTTTTATAAGTCTAATGTCTTTCCCATTAATTTGTACATCTGCAAGCATATCTACCATGTTGACATGTCTTATTCTATCGAAAGCCTTTGTGTAGTCAATAAAGCAAAGATGTATATCCTTGTTTACTTCTATAGCACGTTCAATAACTGACTGCAGCATATACACGGCATTTACTGTACCCTTTCCTTCTACAAACCCACATTGTTCTTCCCCTATTTCAGATTGTAATTTCTTCCTCACTCATTGCATGATAATTCGTAGCAAAATCTTTGTGATGTGACTCATTATACTAATTGTTCTATGTTGATCACATTCCAAGGTTTCTGATTTCTTTGGGATTGCAATAAATACAGTTACATAATTCAGAAAGTATTTCTCGGGAATCATATAATGTGTTCAGCAGTCTGGTGACTTGATCTATTCCATATTCTTCTAAATTTTTACAATTGTCATGAGTAAATTAATATAAATTATTTACAAAGAATCAAAACAGCACCTCAATATGTTTGTAAATATTTCAGATTTGATACTTGAGGCTCACAACACATTACTTGAGCCTCAGGAAACACTATCTGAGGCTCAAGATACCAAAAAAAACTTTATAGTTTTATTTTTTTTTCAAGCGTAGTCCATGCACGCGCTACTACTTAGTTTATTTCTGGTGATTTGTGTGTGTGTGGATTAGAAGTCAACATTTGAGTCCAACAGACCAGTGTAGCGGTTGAACCTGCTACCTCGGCATCAGCACACCGGATATTTATCCATTCTATCCATTTGGCCATGCTGCCTTCCAAAAGAATGCTTCAGGAGCAGGACAGGATAGTTCAGGCTCAGGATAGAATACCTGAGGCTCAAACCAATACACGAGGCTTAAACCAATATGTGAGGCTCAAACCAATACATGAGGCTCAAGACAGTATATCTGAGGCTCAAGACAGTATACCTGAGGCTCAAACTTCACATTTTCCCCCGTTGAATTTGTACAGCTTTATTGCAGTTCACCACACTTCAAATCCAAAGGACTGTTACTGCTAGGAACAAGATGAGGGCACACTATCGGCTTTTATTCAAATACACCCAAATAAAGTTAGATTTATGTCCTTTACATGACGTCACAATCAACCCCAACATTTATTGACAGTTTGTAATTTACTAGGCAATTTAACGATAAGCAGTTTGCCATTGCTTTCTAAACAGCCGATGCCCATACAAACGTGGCAGCAGTTGGTGACCATATTTAGGATAAAAATTCCATTACAGACATTGGACTGATTTTTGCGCGTGGATTAGCTTTCCTTACTACCAGTATCCCAGGCCATCAGGCAAACCTACTACAACTTCTAGGTCCTTGTAATTTATGTCTCCATGTCAAAATTTTAGTCCAACTGAGCGGTGTAAGTGTTCAACCCTCCACCTCAGCATGAGCACATCAGAAGTGAACGCTCATAACCATCAGCCATGCTGGCCACCTCCGTGTCAGTTGACCCCAGCAATTCCTCCTAAAAATGTTACCAGTCAACAGCATACCACAACAAGCAATGATGTACAGACCAGATGGAAACAGAGGAACAGGCCGACCACGTAAACGGATGGAGGGAATAGCAGAGTCCATGGGAATTTCGATACATGAAGCCCATAATTGGGCACTCTCACGATGTTTATACTTCACCTCGATACCGCAAGGTACAAGAGGAACATGATGAGATGAATGTTCCATCACCGTCCTTCCCAAACTAATGTGATGTTTAATAAGGCCAAAGTATTTCAGTTTCTGAGATAGGGCACTGTCTATGAGCCAGATTTCTTCCATGTTTCTGAGACAGGACACTGTCTATGAGCCAGATTTCTTCCATGTTTCTGAGACAGGACACTGTCTATGAGCCAGATTTCTTCCATGTTTCTGAGACAGGACACTGTCTATGAGCCAGATTTCTTCCATGTTTCTGAGACAGGACACTGTCTATGAGCCAGATTTCTTCCATGTTTCTGAGACAGGACACTGTCTATGAGCCAGATTTCTTCCATGTTTCTGAGACAGGACACTGTCTATGAGCCAGATTTCTTCCATGCTCAGGTCTTGTAGAATTTCTGTATTTTCTGCATTCAGATTTTACACTCAAAAGGGAAAACAAAGAACAAGAAGACAAAAGAGAATGAGGAAGAGGAAATTGCAGTCAAAGGGAAGAAAAAGCGAGACTGTCAACTTCATTGCACTGGATATTATCCCATTTGGCTGGGTCTCTTTCTGCATAGCAGCCCGCCGAAAGTATCACATAGAGCAGAAACTCCATAGCTCCAGCAGTGACCCCCATGAGTCTCTGAGAAAATTGCACTCATGAAGCAAATGACGGAGTTCAGAATCAAACTCATAACCTTTGGAGCATGATGAGGCAGCTGGCTTAACCACCTCAGCAAGGGGAAGGCAAATATAGACATATGTAGACGGCTTGGTCACATGGCATTATTGGGACAACAACACGTAGATGATCTCAGATTCTGGTGATCGTGTGAGAAGACGGCGCAATATGACCGCCCACGATAATCAACATGGCACATGATGATGATAATGTAAACTTCAGAACAAATGAGCAAACCAATCAGAGGAAGAAGACTACTAGCAGAAAACTATATCCTTCGGTCGTCAAGTCGAGGCGGTTCTTTTATCTCCAACTCCATGTTGTAGACGGCATTCTGCTGGGCTACTTTGAACCGGTTGGCCGTGTAGGTAGCAATGCCGGTCATCACAAGTCCATTGCCAAACCACCACATGCTGGCCCGGCTCTCCCCGTTCCACATCACCGCCAGCACCGTCTGAAACACCGATTTGGCATTGATGCTAATGTTGTGGGTCAGTGGCGAGGTCAGTGAGATCTGCAGGGCGCTGACCCATCCCATGGTCAGGCTTAGGCAACCTGAGAAAAGGAGTACTGCCCACAAGGCTGCGTCGCTGGAAGCGGATGATTGGAGGAAATTGCCGATCTGTGCTGTGGAGATAACCAATGGGGTGAGTCCCACGCTGCTGATGATGCAGTTGTTAACAGCCAATTGTATCGATGAGACCTTCTTCTTCTTTTGTATTCGCTTGAAGAACACCCCGCAGAGAGCAGCAAACATGCTCGCTACGATACCATAGATGATTCCGACAGGATTAACTCCATGGGACAAGAGCTCCTCATCGACGCAGACATAAAACCCACCGACGATGCACAGACAGGACAACAAGAGTCTGGAGGTAATTTTCTCATGTAGGATTAAGACGCTGAACGTGATGACAAATATCAGGGTCATGGACCTGGCTGCTTGGTAGAAAGCTACGCTGATGTGCTTCAACATCAGGTTGTTAAATACGAGTGTGCCAGTGAACGTAATGGATGCTAGAATCATGTCCGGGTGTAAAATCGTGGACAGACATATACACGGTGGATGCCATGGCAAGCTGACAAATTTACTAACCAGGTGCATCATTAACACAATAACAACTCCGACTATATTCTGTACCCATACGATGAACATCGAAATGTCTCCTTCAATGTCCTGGCCATTGACGAGGCTCTTGTTTATAAACACCAGAGAAATAGCGACTACCCAGTGGCATATCACTACTGCTGCAATCAGAAAGATGCTGCGCTGTATTGCCGTTGGTAGAACAGCTACCGATGTTTGTGGATTCATCCCATAGAATGACCAAAATCAAACAAGAAGACACTTACTGACAACATGCAGGAGCTTATGAAGTGCAACTTGAATAAATAAGAGTTTACATTTTACCACAAAAACAATCTTTAGAAAAAATTCTGATGTTCCTTAATATTCTAATTTCTTCAGGGCCTGATCACGTCAAACTGCAGACACTGTCGCCAGTTCAAAATGTTCATAATAAACTTTCTTGTGTTCTTTCTCTGAATCGATGGTACAAACTTCCACAGCTTTTATCTGCATTTGATTATTTAGTGATCTGTAGATGTCAAGTCTCAAGGCTTATGAAGGCAGTATCAAGTAGTCACACATCATTGGTTTCACTGCAAGAGAATACAACGCAATCATTAACATCGTGTGTCAGTTAAGACATTTATTTCATTATCGCAACTTTTATGTTTCAACAAAATGATTTGTTAAAGCTGAGAGATAATGGCTGACCCCTTCAATGTGCATGCCAGGTTTTTTTAAGTTTTAAAAATCTGGTAGTCATTTCTTCTTCTTCTCTTTATTCATTGAAGCATTTAAAAATGGAGGTGGAGGCAGTCACAGCAGCATTCCGCTGGCTGGAGGATAAACAGAACACGCATGTTGTAATTGTGATGGATAAGAAGAGTGTCAATACTAATGGTACCACTAGCAGTCTGAATAAGTGTCTGACCTTCCTGGCAGTCCTAAGTGTTGGCACCATTCTCTCCAGGCTGTGATGACCTACCTGTTCTTTTGCACTACACACAATCCCAAAGGGTCCCGACCACATCTGCCTTATCATGCATCAATACCCGTCCCAGCGGTGCAGATCCAGCCAATCTGTCTACCTGCTCATTTCCCGTCACACTAACATGTCCTGGGGAAGAGATCCAACAGATGTTCTTTATGTTTCATTGTTGAACTAAAACCTGCCACTCTGCCCAAAGCATGCCTGTCTTCACCTTTCTCATCATACTTTGTGAGTCTGCTACATGCTGTTTGCCATTCAGCCAGCGGAACACCACTGTAACTGCCTCCACCTCCATTCTCAGACTAGATGTTGTGGTATCATATGCCAGGCTCTCCTGCACCAAACACCATCCACCAAACATCGCCACAAACCCACAGAGCCTTCATGTGGATGATTACATCACCTGATCCCATATGGCTGGGTCTCTTTCTGCATAGCAGCCCGCTATATCTAATCTAATAGCTTAATCATCATATTAGTATATAAATTATCTTTCCTCTTCCGGCTGTGTACCACCATCTATATGCCCATACTTCTTATCTTTCAAGTCACTGGTCATGCTATATTTACAGAATTATTGCCCCAGGTTCTTCTTCTTCTGCTGCGTTCATCCGGAGAGTTTTTTTCAGACGTGACTGCGTAGTGCCTGTTTACAGCAGAGCTGCATTCTTGCGCCATTAGGCCGACACATCCAATTTCTGCGGGCGTTTGTTGACCAGGTTAGCCTTCCCGGGTGTTTCAAACTACATTTGACTCTCACTCGGACGTAGTTGCATTGTGCCTGTTTACAGCAGAGCTGTGTTCTTGCCCCGTTAGGCCGACACATCCGACTTCTCCGGGCGTTTGTTGACCAGGTTAGCCTTCCCGGGTGTTTCAAATGACATTCAATTCTCACTCAGACGCAGCTGCGTTGTGCCTGTTTACAGCAGAGCTGCGTTCTTGCGCTGTTAGGCAGACACATCCAACTTCTGCAGGTGTTTGTTGACTGGGTTAGTTTTCCCAGGTTGTTGCCAGTTTGAAACTCACCATCTTCTCCAGATCAATCCATGAGTCTTGTCACTACTGTTAAGCTCAACACTCCCTAGCCATATCTTGCAGTGCAGATCTCTCTACAAACTGGGTAGCCCTAAAGGGTTGACGAGAGGAGTGGCTTCATTGCACTGTGTTTTACCCCAGCTGGCATGAACTCCCTAGCTCCAGTGACTTACAGGTCTCCAGAAAACTAGCACTCGTGGTTCGAACAATGCAGTCCAGAACTGAACCCACAACCTTCAGATCATGAGGCAGGCGGTTTGACTGCTTCACCACGAAGACTTCCCTTGAAAGAGACATTCAGGGCTCTGAATTTCATTATTACATGGACATTTCCACTCTGAATTTCATTATTGCATGGACATTTCCAGTGTGTGAGAATCTTTGAAATGGTATACATGGACACTCCTTTTTTGTGTAGTCACCTAGAAGTAGTAGAGGGATACCCCCGACCACCACCACAACCAAGCTATGCAAACTGTAGGATAGCAACAGGTAGGGTTTCCATATCAGACAAGACAAGGTATAGGGACCAGGTCAAGAGATATACAAACCAAGCTGCCTTTTAGGTAGTCAGAGGCTAGGGACCAAGTGAAAGAAACACAAACCTAGCTGCTTTTAGGTATTCTGGGGACAGTCAAAGACTAGAGAAAGCAAACCCAAAACAACTGCCTGTCGAAGTCGAATGTACTGAGATACATGCTTGACAAAACAGTGCAATGTAACTTACTTTATGACGAGGTATACCTGGCATGTAGTCTGCCAGGTTGGGTAGCCTGCCAGGTTGGGTAGCCTGCAGTGTCCAGCTGATGGATTAGCTCTGGTCTGCTATCCATGTGTATCCCCCCCCCCCCCACTGAGAAACATATTGACTGCAGATGATGGGCACCTATACAATTTTGTGTACTCACAATCAAGTGACTGGCACCTGGCCATCTTGACAGATGATTGTTTTGTAAAAATGGAGTTATACCTATCTATAACACAAAGCCTGGGCTGAATTTAGAGATCATGTGTTGCCCATGCAGCATGATCCCTCTCTCGGCCTGTCTAGTTTACTCCAGAGGAAAGGTAACACCAATACGTCTGGAACAAGAAGCTGCTGGATCAGCAAAGCAATGCTCTAGCTGTCCACCTGTAGGAGCTTCCATCCTAGAACAGCTGCCGACCAAGGCTTAGGGCCTGGTCTGCCCTGTCATGACATTTAGTCTTTAGGTTGCATTTCCTTGCACTAGGGTAAGGCTTGTACCCTCCAAATTGCACTCCTCCACCCGAAGCCATTGGCACAATGTGGGGTGTTGGGTTTGGTGAACACCACCCAACATTCGACGCTAACGGAAAGCAGGTAGTACCGACTACTGTCATACAGTGGCTCAGTCATATCTTAAGACCTGACATAATCAAATAAGTTGTAATTAATTGTATCTTACAGTATAAGCACTCAGAAATTTAAAACAAACCAGCAGTTCAAAAGTAAAAAGAAGGCTGGAAGGGAAGGAAAGAGCAAGAAAGCAGGTTGACATCAATTTCCACCAACTCAACTCCTCATGTTTATATATTATTTTAGCATTACAACTCTGACAGGAGGAGGGAATGGTTTGGTGACAAGCACGGTGCTAATGAAATAATCAGTATTACGGACATATCAGATCAATTCAAATCTGTTATAGCAAACTTAAAGCAACTAATCATAACAGGCTAGTCTATGGGTCATCTCTAGTTCTCTACTGACTGGATGATTGGTGGTCGTTTGTTTTTTTTCGACGAAAACCAAACAATAATAATAATAATAGTACAATACAAACTCGTAAGGTTCCAATCAAGAATTACTACCTGGGAAGCAATGAATAATATATTAATGAATATGCTCCTTCAACATTTGCATATTACTGAAATGTGCATAAACAAAAAGAACAGAACTTGCCCAAGAATTAACCGATGGTGGTACAACAACTGATTACGTTACCATGTAGAAGAAGAACTCTGCCATAACTCTAGCTCTCCACAAGAGGAGATAGAATAGGTAGCATCTTGGCCACACATCCGTCGTTTTGCACATTTTTAGGTAAACAAATAAATCGCATATTATTTATAGAAGAACATCGTCTAATTCAGACATTGACTTAATATAATTTTTATTTCTGATTTCTATATTTATTTGAACGTGATTAAAGTTATGGGTTAAAAATTAATAGGATAAATGAGATACATTAATAAAACACTAATTGGCAAAGAAATCCGGAAGTGAGTCACTTCAAATAGAATATAAGATTCAGCGGCGCAACAGAGGCAGGTGATAGTAAGGGACGTAATGCTGAAAAATACTATGTAGGGTGGAGTACTGTTATTCTTATATTCTTCCTGCACTTGTTTTGGTGTGTTCCTCTCTCTCTCTCTCTCTCTCTATATATATATATATATATATATATATATATATATATATATATATATATATATATATATATATATAATTATTTTTAAAAAACTGCTTTCTTTGGTCATGTGATGAGAAGAGAGGCACCGGAGGGTGACAACTGGAAAGATCAATGGGAAAAGAGGCAGAGACAGACTAAGAGAAATAATGCTCGATTGACTGAGACGGTGGCATTGAAAAATATCATTAACAGAGTCGATCCAGAATACCAAGGACTGTGATCAATGGAAAGACATGAACGCCTGCGCCAGCTGACAAGCACATATTGTATATAACCATAACGATCGGTTTGTTGTGGTTCTCTCACGATCACAGTGTTGAATCAGGTCTATGTGCTTGTCACAAGTATGACATGTGGCCAAGTCATCCATCTATCTATCATGTGCCATGCCAATAAGCGTGGGCAGTCATGTTTTACCATCTCACTCGATCACCAGAGTCGTGGGTCAAGTCATCCAGGTATTTATATCGTTGCCTTCCCCTTGTTCTTTTCCCATCAAGTTTGTCAAGTCGTCACAAAGTTCTCCAGTTTATTTCTCTCAATCCTGCCTGTTGTCACCAAGTTTTCCAGTTTATTTCTCTCAATCTTGCTTGTTGTCACCAAGTTCTCCAGTTTATTTCTCTCAATCTTGCTAGATGTCAGTAAGCTCTTCAATTTATTTCCCCTTAATCCTACCAGTTGTCACCAAGTTCTCCAGTTTATTTTCATAAGAACCAGCCCAAACAATCTGGATTTTCTACGTCTAATTCCTCTAATCAATATACACTTTCTATTTATTTATTTAAAAAATAGTGTCATTTGTTTTTTCTCAGAAACCACATTTTCACTGTCATCTGATGTTTCACATCGTGTCTGCTAATTGTCCGTGTTTCACATATATACAATAGTATGGGCTCGATAAAGCACTTTGTCTCTACTAGTTTTTCTACTGCACTTGACAGCTTTTTGTATTGAAGATAATATTTTCCATCTTGCACAAGGCAGCTTTTGCCATGTCGATTCTTGTTCTACTCTTAGAAGTGCCTTCCATCTGATGTTATGAAGGTTCAGAGATAGTTGTGCCGATTCACCCGTTAACATTTACTTGGATGTTACATTGTAGAATTTCTTTCCTTTTTGGAGACGACCATACTTTCTGCTCTCTTACAGTGTAATTCTAACCCTAATTTGTTCACTGTGTACAATAACAGCATCAACTTAATGCTGCAGATTCTATTTCCTCCCCTCCCCCCCCCCCTCTCTCTCTCTCTCTATCCACCCACCCACCCATCCATCCATCCACCCATCCATCCATCCACGCATCCACCCATCCATCCATCCACCGATCGATCCGTCCGTCCGCCCATCCATCCATCCATCCATCAATCTATCTATCTATCTATCTATCTATCTATCTATCTATCTATCTATCTGTCTGTCTGTCTGTCTATATGTCTGGCTGGCTGGCTATTTGTCAGTCTATCTGCCTGATTGACTGTATGTCTGACTGTCTGTCTGTTTACCTCTCCATCCATCACATATAACACGCCTTGTTTCATTGTATATCATTATCATCACAGTGCCGTCTCCTCATTCATGGTTGATTCTATTGATATGTCACGCATTGTCTGCCTTGCGCCAGCATCGTGCCTTCAGATACGTTTCATTCTTCTCCTGATGTTTCCTACCCACATGTAACGCTGTTTTCCCTTTACCAGTTTGTCCCCACTCTATCCCACACTTCAAGAAAACAATCACCTTTTTATATACCCAAATCTCATCAGTTATTACTTTGAGATCATTCTGTAACGTTCCCTGCCCCGAAAATGTATGTATACTTTGGAAATAAAACAGTTAGGCTAGGCACACGTAACTCCCACGAAAACAAAGAGAGAGATACTAAACACAAAGTGTACATACCTTACAGCGAACTCCACTACAGCAAACGTAAATCACAGGGAGGAAAAAATCAATGATATCTGCAGTAAAAAAAAAATAAACAAATAATAATAAAATAAAAATAAATATACTACCACAAGCGAATTGACGTTTCGATTATTATAATTCTCCTCAGGAACAAAACAAACAGATCTAAAGAAAGACATGAAATTAAAAAATGTAATAACATTGAACCACAAACAGAAAAATTCTAGTTATGACACGTTGCTAGGTTATTACATATCCTACGTTGCTAGGAAGGCGGCCTAATAGTGGAGTATCATTTTAGGAGAACAAAATCTATTATATAATACGTGTTTGTTCTCATGAAATGATATTCCGCAATTCGTTTGTACAACGACATTTTCAAAGCTTCATTTTTGTCCATTCATCTGTCCTCTCGTGTAGCAGGTCTTTGTAGAACGTTGCTCTTATTTCCTCACACCGAAAAGTGCCTCCATCTCCTGCCATTCCTTCTACCTGTCTCCCCATCATGCCCAAGGTGTCTGCGCTGTCCTGCGTCCATCATCGTCCTGGTCGACCACTGCTACTTATGCCAGGAACCAAGCCTTCCTTCGCTGTTCTCTCCCAGCCACTGGGAGGTTTAATATTGCCAAAATATTTCAGTATTCGAGACAGGATAATGTTCATCGGTCAGTTGTCTTCAATGCTCAGAATGTGTAGAATGGCTGTATTGTTATACTTCTTGGGCCGTGATATTCTAAGATCTTTCTCCCTGTAACATTTGAGCTTTAAAGAACAAATTTTCATCTTTCGTGATTGCAAAATGATCCACGACTCACGAAAAAGATGCAGGTTTTAAAAATACTTGTTTAACTTGTTTCGCTGCTGTTGTGGTGTATGTAGATTGTTAATTCCGTTTAATTTCATTTTCGGCAGTACATAAACATGATTATGTTTCTGTTATGTTCAATTAATCGTAATTGTTGTTGTATATTTCACGCAAACTCGAGTGCTTACATTATATTTCATTTTATACTTCATATCATAATATAAGTTATATTAATATGTTAACGTCTGTTCATCACCATCATCTTAATCGTCATCAATATCATCATCATTATCATCATCATCACCACCATCACCACCACTACCACCACCACCATCACCGTTATCATCATCATCACCACCATCACCACCACCACCACCATCACCGTTATTATCATCATGTGCCATGCCGATAAACGTAGGCAATCATGTTTCGCCATCTCACATGATCACTAGAGTTGTGGATCAGCTCCGTATTCTTGTCGTGACCATGCCACGTGGCCAAGCCATCCTCTTTGTCTTCCCTTTGTTCTCCCCCCCCCCCCCAAACTTGCCAGTTGTCACAAAGTTCTCTAGTTTATTTCTTCTCATAACGTGACCACAAATTGTGACTGTCTCCGTCTCATTTCTCTGATCTGTTTACGGTTTTCATCTGCTTCTTGTTGTACTTGGTCATTGGATTTACTATCCGTCCATGGTATTCTTTGCATTTTCCACAGCTACCACTTTCCACTGCCATTAGATGTTTTTCAACTTGTTTGCTAATTTTTCACGCTTCACATCCATGCAAAAGTACAGGTTCTATGTAGAACTTCTATACTCTATTTCTCTTAGCAATTAACATCTTTTTATTAATCGGTATGTTTTCCATCTTGCAAAACGCTACCTTTGCCATGGCAATTCTAGTCCTAATCTCTTCAAGGCATCTCCCATCAGATGTTATGACTGTTCCCAGATAGTTGTATCGATTCACTTGTTGAAGATATTCCCATTTACCCGTATAATACATTGTGGTGTATCTTTATTCCTAGTGACTGCCATAATCTGTGTCTTCTTACAATTTAATTCTAACCCAAGTTGTTCACTGTGTACAACAACCGCATCTACTAAATGTTGCAGATCTCTCACCTTTTTACCGGGGCCTAAAAGAATAGGAAATGATTACCCACCGTGCATGCCGTAAGAGGCGATGAATTGGTTTTAAGCTGACTTCCTCATCCGTTAGATAACATTAGTTGCAAAAATCAACCAATCATGACCAACGTTACAAAGGGTATCACGCGAGTTTGTTGAGAACCTACGCTCCATTGGGAGGTCAAATGCATAAGAAGAATATAAATAATAGATTGTAGAGGTCCCCGGGAAGGTTAACCCGGTCAACAAATGCCCACAGAAGTCGGATGTGTCGGCCTAACGGCGCAAGAACGCAGCTCTGCTGTAAACAGGCACAACGCAATCACATCCGGAAAAAAACTCCGGATGAACGAAGAAGCAGAGGATTGTAGAGGTCATCGTTGCCGAATGGATAAGATCACTGGCTCTTAAACTTCCGATATGCTGAAGCCGAGGTAGCGGGTTCATTGGTCAGTTGGCCTAAAACGTTGACTTCTCGTCCTTTATTAAAACATAAATTGCGGGGACGTAAATTACAAGTACCTCAGAAGTCGGAGTGTTTCGCTTGATGACCGGGGACACGGGTAATATAGAAAGCTAATCCATACGCAAACGTTCAGTTGACTAGAAGTATTAGCACGTGTTTGGACTACGCTTGAGTTCAAAGCCAGCAAACGAAAAAAATGAAGATGATAATAATAATAATAATAATAATAATAATAATAATAATAGATTGTGATAACATATCCAGTATAAATTTATATTTAATGTGCACATAATATTTCACATAAAAAATATTTTGCTCGGAAGCAGTTTCCTTCCATGGACCTATGATGTGAGAGGGCCATCACATTTTGCAGATGTGAATGCAGGAAGGATTTTGTGACCAATCTTTCCTTCACTTAGCAGGAGACAAACCCATGCTCATAATATTATCAGCTCAGCTCCCTATCAACTTTGCTAACGCGACCCCTATCTCACATAAAGCCTTACACATTTTATTTGTGTGCGTTGAAAATTTTTATATTCCATCATATTTTATTCCCCCCCCCCCCCCTTTCCTCAACCCATGGGAGAATAGGGAACGAGAGAAGATTACGTCTCCCTGGCTCAGTATCAGCGTTCCCTCTTAAGGTGTCATGAGGCCAGCCAATCGGCCTGTTAATTTCCCTGTACATGGTCTGGATACTAGAGTCACTTTAGTTGCATTAGTGGTGATAACCAATGGCAGTGGGGGATTACGGACAAGAGTAGATTACGTCCCCCTAGCTCAATATCAGCGTTCCCTCTTGAGGTGTCCTGAGGCCAACCAATCGCCCTGTTCATTTCCACGTACATGGTCTGAACATGGTCTTGTAGTGGTGATAACCAATGGCGGAGTGGGTCTACAGATATTGGTTTCCAAGAGACAACTCTACTACAAGAAGATGAACATTTTAAAAGTTTTGTCAAATGTTTAAGGGATCACCCACTTCCACTTCATTAGGAGTCCACAAGACCCACTTACCATACCCTTTGAAACCCTTAGCCTAACCGAGGATTTAACTAAGTACTACTCTATCTAACGGGAACCGTAGTAGCATGGTAGTTAGAACCCTGTCTTGCCGCAGTTTGATCATGGGTTCGAATTCGCATCGCGGCAGATTTGTAAAATTATCCTGGACTGCCAGGTTGAACAGGTCTAAATTGCTCACCAGGAAATTCGTGGAAAATAAAGAAGGCCGGTGTCATTGGACCATTTCACCTTTCGAGTGTTGATTGGTCTATACAAATATGGGGCAAGCAAGATATACCCAAAAGGCCTCGAAGTGTGTAAGATTAGTCTATACAAATATTGGGCTAGCAAGATATATCCGGTATATTTCCGGTCTCCCTGGCCTAGGTGTCAGCGTCTTTCTCCGTAATCCCGTATATTCTCACGAGTAACATAACCTGCGCGAGAATCGGTAGCGGTTCTCGCCGTGTTGGTAACTTATGGGGTATGTTAGCCGGTCGCGCAGAAAGCAATGGCAAACTACTTAGCGTAATCTTGCCTAGTACATCAACAGCAGCTGAAAAATGCTGATGTTGACTGCAACGTCCTGTAAGGGATATGCAAAAAAAAAAAAAAAAAGATACACTCAATACCGATTCTCGCGCAGTTTACGTTACTCACGAGAATATACGGGATTACGGAGAAAGACGTTAAAGCCTAGGCCAGGGAGACCGACACCAAGCACATATAGAGGTATAAATAAATTGACGAGTTTTTACGAGGCTTTAGCTTCATATTTGCTAATTTCACATCAAGGAATCAGATGAGTTACCCCCGGGAAGGTTAACCTGGTCAGCAAACACCCGCAGAAGTCGAATGTGTCGGCCTAACGGCGTAAGAACGCAGCTCTGATGTAAACAGGCAAAACCAATGCAGTCACGTCCGAAAAAACTATCCGGATGAACGTAGAAGAAGAAGATGATGAGTTACCTTTTTATATATATTGATGTAAAGTTTTTCATATAGTTTTATCGGTGTATGTTTGTTGTTGTTGTTGTTGTTTGTTTGTTTTTTTCATTTTCGTGCCAGGGCATGCGGGTGTACATGGAAATGAGCAGGCTGACAGGCTTGTAGGTAACGCTAGTGTGGAAGGCGGTCGAGCCATAGACCCGGTTGACATTCTGAATGCGCTACGTGAAGTAAGTCGTTTGCGAGAACCATGTGATGACTGCGAATCTACAACCATGGTCATGCTGCGAGAACAGCAAGTTAAAAGATGTGTGGCCAAACAAGAACACTACGCAGGAAGCCAAAGAAGATTAATAAACCAGCACAGAACTGGTGTCGTTAGCCTCTACACGCTGCGGGATTTACTGAGGAGGGGATCCGAGCACTTATGGACTGAATGGTTCGATGTGCAATGAGGATGATCTGTCGACTAACTAACTAATTAACCAGCCAGCCAGCCAACCAACCAACCAGCCAACCAACCAACCAGCCAACTAACCAACCAATCAACCAACCAATTAACTAACTAACTAACTAACTAATTAACTAACTAACTAACTAACCAATTAACTAACTAACTAACTAACTAACTAACTAATTAACTAACTAACTAACTAACTAACTAACTAACCAACTAACTAACTAACTAACTAACTAACTAACTAACTAACATATTTATTGTTTGTGAGCTGACGAGAGCTTTAGCCACAACGTCCATTTTCTCACTTGTGATCATGTTCCAGTAAAGCTTATTGGTTCCACTTCTCGTTTTTCTTATTCATTCATTTTAAATGTTGTTTGGCGCCCATAAAAGCGGAAGAATGAAGCAGTGATTAGAGGACAGAGGTGGGGGTTCTGAGATTAGCAGCCGATGTTTTTCTATTTTCTTTTTATTGTTTTAATTTGTTTTCATCTTTCTATTCATCCCATTCATGTATTATGCCGTAATGTAGTCACTGTAGCGTCTTCCCCGTGTTTATATGTTGTACTTTGTGTATTTGTTTGCTGATGAAGGCTAGTCGCCGCAACGTCCTGTGTTTGCCGTAAGTGTGGTCTGTAAAGCTGTGTTTGTGTAGTGTAGTCGTAAAGCTACATTACTTCATTACATGTCAGTACTCTTACTTATGGGACTTCCTTGGGAAAGATGAAGTACCCGTTTATCACCCCCCCCCCCCCTCTCCCCTAGATCAGGGCTACGTGAAGCCTTGGAGACAGGTCGCGGATGGAGCTGAAGAGCAGCTGACAGGTAGTTTTTGGTTATGGTCTCAAGTTTCACGACGGTAGACAGATGATCTCTTTTTGGAGATACACTGGCTACGGTCGTCGATCACTGCCAAGAAGGAAAGCCATGGCAAACTACCTTCTTTACAGATGCCTCAAAAATCATATTTCGTCAATTCATAGAGAATTTAAAAAAAACGGATTAAATTTATGCTCCACGGAAGCAGCCTCGTCCGGTAGGAAGACAAGAACACATAGCTGATTTACGACTTAGATGATCGTGTGAGACGGCGAAACATTTACGCCCACGCTTATCGGCACGGCACACGATAACGATGATCCTTTCAAATAGCTGAAGGGAGATAATTCTAAGAGAGACCAGGCTGCGATGTCGCGCCGCTGGAAACAAGTTTTTTTAATCGCTACCGGCCGCCATTTTCTTCGGTGCTGTATCCGCTTGCCTTCAACAGTTGTGGTGCCCAAGAGAAACTGCAAAGTTGTGATTGTGAAAGTGCATTTCAAGAACTGCAGTTCACCTTTCCACAATGACGAGCTGTACAGAAAGTGCTAGTAAGTTTATCGACGAGCTGAAAAATGTCGATCAGCTGGTTTGTTTGGCGAAGTTAGCCGAACAGTCTGAGCGGTACGAAGATATGGCTCGAGCTATGAGGCGAGTTGTTGAGCTGGAAGGTTGTCTGACTCAAGAGAAGCGAAACCTGATTTCAGTCGCCTATAAAAATGTCGTCGGCGCACGCCGCTCATCTTGGCGAGTGATCTGCATGATTGAACAAAAGGCAGAGAATGAGAAGAGGAAGGCTGATGTGCAAGAGGCCCGGGCGAAAGTTGAAGCCGAGCTGGACGCGACTTGCAATGAAGTTTTGGGATTGTTGGAAAAGCACCTGATCACCGATGATTGTTCGGATGAAGAGAAAGTCTTTTATCTGAAAATGAAAGGTGATTATTACCGTTACATTGCAGAATACAAAGCCGAACAAGGACCCGAACGCACAGCAGCGATACAGTCCGCTGAAGAAGCCTATGCTAAGGCCATGGAACATGCTAAGAAGACGATGCCGTCTACGCATCCAAACCGTTTGGGTCTTGCTCTCAACTACTCCGTTTTCTATTACGAGATCCTCAACTCTCAGGAACAGGCCTGTAACTTGGCCAAAGAATCCTTTGACGACGCCATTAGTGATTTGGAGAAGTTGCAAGAAAACGAATGCAAAGACAGTACGTTGATAATGCAGCTTCTGCGAGATAACCTCACCCTGTGGACGTCCGATAGCCAAGCTGAGAATTGCGATGATTAATCAAACCTGAAAATAACACAAAACTTTTTGCGATCGAGGGAGAATGAAGTTTCTTTTGACAGGTAGCTGTATTGTCATATTTCCTCGTGCTCAGATTTAGCTTTCTTTGAAGTTCAATGTTACATCAACAGTTTGTGAATGCGTATTTTAACACCGCACCCACCTGGAAAAAACCACATAATGTACTTTTTCTGGTAAATTTTTGGGAACTTGGCCAGCGATATGTTGTCAGAAATTAACCAAGTCAGCAAACGTGCGCCAGCGGAAGAAAACATCCTAGGACATGTTCATCGTTGGCCTCAAAGGAGTGCCACTAGAAGTGTACATTGTGTGAAGAAAGTCAACTACCAATTATCCATTTATGTTAAAAGTTACGGGTGTTGGCCAATGTTAAATAATGCCAGCAAAGCAGATCTACACAAGGAAGTATTTTAGCAGTGTGCACGGAAAATTAAACCTTCTTTTCGGAAATGCTGACGCACTTGAATTTAATCACGGATATTGAACAGCCTGGAGTTGAGTATTGAATGTACTTTGACTTTAATCATTTATGAACATGACACATTTCAAATATCAGTTTTTGAAGCCGCGGAACTTCTTGTGGACTACTTTGACTTTATTAAAATCTAGAAAAATGATTAACAACTTCAATTATTGTTGCTATCAGGTGGAATTTTGTGGATGGAACAGTGGCATTATTCATGTAGGAAGATGTTTAACTAAATAATCAATTATCGCTGTTATCATCTGGAATTTTGTGGATAAAACAGTGACTTTATTAATGTAGGAGCATGTTTAATGAAACGATTAATCATTGTTGCTATCAAGTGGAATTTTGTGCATAGGAGCAGTCTTTATTAATGTTGAAAAGTGATTAACAAACCAATCAGTCAATGTTGCTATCAGCTGGAATTTTGTGGATATCACTGACTTATTTAATATAGGAAAATGATTAATTAAACACTTTAATTATCGTTGCTATCAGCTGGAATATTGCGGAAAGAACAGACATTGTGACTTTTGGAGTATTTGTCACACTTTGATTGTCAGCCTATAAGTAGTATAAGCCAGCCAGTTTGGTGTGTGATATTGTAGAAAATAATGATCACACACTTTAGTTACTGATCTTCTCACACACTTTAGTTACTGATCTTCTCGCTAGCTTTAGTATTGTGATTAAAACATTGTGTCTTTGAACTCTGTCACAAATTCTGCTACAAATATTTGTTGAATCATACGTCATTTCTAAAAGTGGAAAACACAGCATGCATTTTCTATGAAAATTTATCAACGTAGTTCTGTTTTTGTGCCAAACCATGGACTTGAGTACACAAAGGTTCTTGTTTTTAATGTCTGAAAGGCTTAACAAGGCGTGAATAAAGGAAGGATGAAATAAGCAAACGTACAATTTACAGTGTTTTGCACTGATTACATTACTGTTATCACTCACTTAAGATAATTACTGGTTGTCAAGTGTGAATGAGTTATCTGCACTTTGCTTTAAACTTCCGCAGTGCGTTCTTGTTTCATGCTTGTAATGTGTTTAATGTTCTTGAAGTGAGGTGGGAAAGTTTTTTTTTTTTTTTATATCATGCATTCTAATGCTGGCAAGAACTGGGTAAATTGTGTACAACGATAGGGCTGTTCAATAAGTATTGGACATTTGGCTGTGTAAAGAAAATTGTCCAAAGTTGCGAAACCCTGGTCCTGTTCAAGATACTCCGTGATACTGCCTGTACACACTCCCAGCGATCCCATCATTGTTGGAAGTATTTCAGAAAGGCCTCTTTGGGAATGGAATATAGCTTGGCCATCTCATTCTGCTTTCTCGTGTCTGAAATCAGGTCCCTTGCAATGGCATTCTCGGCTTGAAGAACAGCCAAAAATAGCAAGTAGCATGGGTTGAAAAATAAATTATTATTCGGGGGGCAAGCCTTTTTTTCTCAGGAACCAACATACTTTTTTTTTTTTTTTGCAAACGTAAAGAAATTGATTGAAAATTCAGATGGCAGGTAAAAATGTCCAGGCACCATGGCGACCAGAAGATCTGAATGTTCTACCCCTGGCCAGAAGCCATGTTGGGAGAGCCTACCTAAACTAGGGCTATATTGTTTGGCCAAGAAAGTCTGAATTAAATGCCAAGACACAAATGGTTGCACCTGTCGATAACTTTGCAGCTTCACCATGTCAACACCCATGCTCATTCTTTGCATGCATCTGGTTCAGACTTTCTGGTGCAAACACAATACAGTATTCATCTGGGAGGAGTTTACAGTCCCAAAGAGGTTACTTTGAAAGGGATTCAGGTTCTAATCTCCAAATGAATAATTGTATTTTTGTCCCAGCCAAAGTTCCAGCACTTGTTGAACAGACCTTGTACATCAGAGTGACCTCCAATCAATCACCTGACATATAACATTGAGCTGGTTAAGTCAGTCACAAACCTGAGCAATTCATTGTTTTACCTTTGTCTCAGCTTCATCATCTCCCTCTCTAACTGCTGCTTCATGTTGAAGACCCGACAGCCCTGCCATTCGTGGTGTTCCCAACTTTCATTCGATGATCATGTATTGATGTAATGTAGCGCGTCATTTGTATATCATCGTTCATTCTCAGATCAGCCAGCCATGTTTTTGTTGGCTGGGATGTCTCCACCGTAGTCTCTGCGATATTTGTCTCTTTTTTGAGACCGGTAGATGGGAAGGAAGCCTGTCCGTTGTCATTGCCTTAATTCTGTCCCAGACAATGTTGTCTTGAATGTGAGTAATGAGGTAAATTTATAACTGTTGGGGGCAGGGAATTGCAGTAATAAGTGGGTTAACTACTTTTTGAAATTGAAGGGTTAATTTTACCACTATTGAAGGGTTAATTTTACCACTATCTGGTACCACGTGTTACTTTAATGTAACCACTATCTGGAATTATAATCACCGTTTGGAACTGAAAGGGTTAACTTAGCCACTGTTTGGCACTGAATGGGTTTAATGTTGCCACAATTTGGAACTGAATGGTGTTAATTTAGCCACCATGTTGGAATTTAATGGGGTTAATTTAGTGACTGTTTCAATATGAATTAAATTTAGCCACTATTTTGGAACTGAATGGGTTTAATTTAGTCATTATTTGGAACTGAATGGGGTTCATTTAGCCACTGTTTGAATCTGAAGAGGTTAAAGTTAGAGCTGAGAGGGTCAGAAGGAAGTGACAACTGGGATGTATTGGAGCTGTGCAAGACCCGGAGGGGGATAAGGAAGTCCCGTGGAAAGTGCCCGTTTCTGGTCACAGTCACGCTCCCTGAACACAATCACACGCTTATTGTGCTGTCTATTTTTGTTGTCGTCACGGGGGAAAGAACTGTTACATAGCCATGAAAATTAGTCCAACCATAAGCCAAACGTCTCAATTGAAAGAGTAATAATTTATCTTCGTTTTCTCTCTGTCAGTACATTCTGTAGAGTAGCAGTAGCTTGTAGACACTTGTAATTGTACATACGACAAGCAGTGTTAACCATGACATTTGTATGCAATCAATAGCTTAGAACATGACAGCAAATTTCCCCCTGCATTCACCTCACCAGCTGGAATTGTTTCCCCCCCCCATGATTAATCTGCTGTATAGACTCATGGATGTTTTGGGCAGTGCTCACATAAAGAGAAAGATACTTAAGTTGCAGATTCCGTCAAAAACCTGAAATCAAATCCTTCTCATTGTGTTGTACTTTTCTTGCATGTGTGATAACTCTTGTGTTGATTATGTTTATTAAGAAATACGTTTTCTTTGGCAACATTTAACAGGGTTGATCAAAACAATAATTGTGTTTTGACTGAATTTCTAACTCATGGTATTGAAAAAAAAAGAAATTATTAAGTGAAACATCCAGTCTTAGTTTCCAGATAAATGTAGTTCGTAATTGATCATTATTCCTGAAATGCTTCTGATTTGTGCTTTTAAATACATCGGCATTTATGATCATAATTAGTCATTTTTAGCTGACACAAACCTTCATCTTATTATTTTTGTTGCATTTAATACCCTGTGTTTTTTTTTATATATATATAGCTTTTTTTAATATGTCTATCATGATAATAAAATCAATGCCATTGCGCTCGTGTGTGTTTGACATGTTTAGTCGACTGTGGTGTTGTGATGTCCAGCTGTTGATCACGCTGTAAGTATTGGGTGATCTAGAAAATTGTGTCTAGCACCCTTTGCCCAATATAACGGACCCTTTAACACACTTGGCACACGGTGCCGTACCCATATTTGTATAGACCATTCGGCACTCAATGAGCGATGTGGTTAGTCTCACGCCGGTCAGCTTTGCTTCCTGCTACCTATGTTAGGCTGGGTCGACTTGGGAGCCTGGGTTAATTTTAAGGATCAGTCTGTCCCAATTCACCATCGGGGTGGGGGTCCCTGTCTGACTGTTGGCTTGCCAGCAGTTGTGAGAGACATGTTTAGTCAATAGTATTTTAAGGTTGTGTGTGACATGTTTAGTCAATAGCATTTAAAGGTTGTGTGTGATATGTTTAGTCACTGCAGTATTATATGGTTGTTGTGTGTGACATGTTTAGTCACTAGTATTGCTGCTGTTGTGAGTGATATATTTAGTCACAGTAGTATTGTATGGTTGTGTGTGACATGTTTAGTCATTAGTATTGCTGCTGTTGTGAGTGACATATTTAGTCACAGTAGTATTGCTGTTGTTGTGTGTGTAATGTTTAGTCACTAGTATTATATGGTTGTTGTGTATGGCATGTTTAGTCACTAGTACTATATGGTTGTTGTGTGACATGTTTAGTCACTGTAGTATTGCTGCTGTTGTCCAACTATTGTTGAGATGTGTAGTCACTAGTATTATGTGGTTGTTGTCCAACTATTGTTGAGATGTGTAGTCACTAGTATTATGTGGTTGTTGTCCAACTATTGTTGAGATGTGTAGTTACTAGTATTATGTGGTTGTTGTCCAACTGTTGTGTGACATGTTTAGTCACTGTAGTATAATGTGGTTGTTGTCCAACTATTGTTGAGATGTGTAGTCACTAGTATTATGTGGTTGTTGTCCAACTATTGTTGAGATGTGTAGTCACTAGTATTATGTGGTTGTTGTGTGACATGTTTAGTCACTGTAGTATAATGTGGTTGTTGTGTTGTCCAACTATTGTTGTGTAGTCACTAGTATTATGTAGTTGTTGTCCAACTATTGTTGAGACGTGTAGTCACTAGTATTATGTGGTTGTTGAGATGTGTAGTCACTAGTGTTATGTGGTTGTCCAACTATTGTTGAGATGTGTAGTCACTAGTATTATGTAGTTGTCCAACTATTGTGTGACATGTTTAGTCACTGTAGTATAATGTGGTTGTTGCCCAATTGTTGTGTGTCACTATAGTATTATATGGTTTTATATTTTTTATATGGTATTATATGCACAGTGAAATTAAGAAAGTAAAGGGCAGCAGGTTAAAAAGAGGAAAGTCGTGGGTGGGCCAAGCCGAAGACGTTCTTCAACAGGAGTTCACTTGAGGACTTAGAACCTGGCGAGGAGTGGGTACAAATGCCAACAGATTTCTGTACATCCTTTTCAGTTTGCATCCAACTAGACAGAAAATGCAGACAAGAAAATTTGACTGCTGTGGAGGTGGAAGTACAAGCATTGATTTTCGAGAATTATTTGGAGGGTGATGCTGTCATTTACAGATAGGTAGGGTCGGTCTCGATGAGAGAAGTTCATAGGCTTGTACGGCGCAGGCCGGAGGGAGAATTGTGAAGGAAGATTCTGCTTTGCTTTTACCACAAGTAGCATGACTATGGAAGACCTCAAGATCACGTTAATATAAGAATCAATTACTTGATATTGTTTTTCCCTCCATACTTTTCGGTTCTGTACTTCTCACCTTTCTGAAATTAGTTTTATAACATAAGAAGACCCGCAAATCATGTTTTATGTAGATGTCTAGACTTGTTCTAGTATGTGTTATTAAATTTAGCTTCCATTTTTACGTATACTGTATAGGGGGGAATGGGATTTATAGGGAGGAGATATGAAAAGGGGGGCGGGATGACGTTCTGAACATAGTGAAGGGGTGCATGGGTTAAAAAAAGGTTCAGAACCACTGCTCTACGAGAAGTAAGTCCTTCGAGAACCAAGTGATGACTGAATCTAAACTATGGGCAGGATACGAGAACAGCAAATTCAAAGAGGTATGGCCAAACAAGAACACTGCAGGAAGCCAAAGAAGATTAATAAACCAACACATAACTGGTGCTAGCCGCAACATGTTGCGGGATTTACTGAGGAGGGGATCCGAGCACTTATGGACAAATGTTTCGATGTGAAATGGGGATGATCTGTCGACTAACTAGTATTATATGGTTATCCAACTGTTGTGTGTGACATGTTTAGTTGTGTAGTTAAAAAGAAGTCTGGCATAGACGAACCATAGAAATACAGAGGTTGAGTTGAGCTAAGAACCGACATCACTGCACTCAGGATATTCCCATAGTGCTCTGTCCCCTTGTTCAACAGCCAGCGAAGAGTCATACTACTAATCTTTCCCATCGCTATCTGATTGAAAGTTCTCCTGGTCTTCTATTTCAGTTTTGAGATTTTTCTAGAACCCCTGCAATCTAATTCTTTCCACATACTCAATCTAATTCTCCACCTGGTCCGACAGGCGCTCGACCACAACTCCCTTGTCCACTGACAATCTACCGCCAAGAGGTGCATTCCCAGCCAGCCTTTCAGCCTGTTCATTCTCCCTCACAGACAGAGCAAAAAATCCAAACAATTCTCACAATCTTTGACCTCTGAAGCGAGGACAGCTATTCCACAAGAAACATTTCTTTCTTCACCTTACTAAGCATCCTCCTTGAGTCTAATGAATGCAGTGTGTGTTGCAGTGGTCGCCTCTAAGGAATGCCGCTGCTTTCACCTCCATTCTTATGCTGGAGGTCGCAGTAATGCAGAGGTTAAACGGTATTAATAAATTGTCATGGGCTCAATAGGAGCAAACAAATTAAAGTACACATTTTGAGAACCGCTTCGTCTTTCTCGTGGCAACATAGGGCTGTGAGTCATGGGCCAGTTCACAATTTCTAAATAACATCAGGAGTGTCAACTTCAATGTTAAAGAAAAGTTCAGTGGACCATGAAAAATACGGCATACCCTTAGTCAATTTAGTCATTTGAAGTTTAGAATTGGTGATGATGTGCTTCCATCAAGGAAGACAAGCAACATATTCATGTCGTACATACTTTTAAGTCCACCATAGGATAAATAAAGCAGACCTGGTCGGGTGTATTGTGAGGAAGAATAGATAGATCACCACGGCCTGGAGAGAATGGTGCTGTAGAGAGTGACCAGGGTATCACCCAGGACTCCGAGGAAAAACCAGTCGGACACAATCATACTGTTACTAGTACCATTAATATTGGGACTCTTCGCTGGCTGTTGAAGATAAGGACGCAGTACGTATGGGAATGACCTGAGTGCTGTGATGTCGGTTCTTGACAGCTCGACTCAAGCCCACCACGTGTGTCACGATGTGCAGGTCAGTCCCCCAACACCGCCATGGGCAATTGCTGTTTCCCGTGGCATCACAACTGAGACCAGGGTTAACCAGACCGGTGTTTGCTTCCTGGAGTCCACAGCACGTTGTGGTGCTGAATTAGTGGTCTCCGTGCCTATGGCATCTGTCTCGTGATACAAAGGTCACTCGGTTCACGAGTGCAGATTTTTCTTTGTCTTATCCCCTTTCAAGGTTACTCATTTAACAGCACCTACTATTGTTGATTTGTGTTTGTACGTTGGCTCGCTTTGAACTCAAGCCTAGTCCATACACATGCTACCACTTCTAGTGCACTGGACTGGTTTTTGCGGGTAGATTAGCTTTCCCTATTACGAATGTAGTGGCGAACCCACTCCGACTTCTGAGGTACTGGTAATTTACGTCTTCAAGTCAAGACATGTACACGTGTAGCCCATATGCAGAAAGTTACTCAAACAGACCATGCAAATACGACAGTTGAAGACCCTGGCAATTTTCAATTAAACATTTAGTAGTGGGTAAGAAATACTTAATTTGTCAGCTGTAATTAAGAAAAGTAATAATAAGGCAGATGCCGGCTCCGTGGCCGAGGAGTTAGCAGTTTTCTCCGCTAACCCCGAATACTCTCGTCACGTGACGCGACGAGAATTAGCAGTGGTTCGAATCGCAAAAGTGACTTATGAGAGTATGGAGCCGGTCGCTCAGAAAGTCGTGGCGTGCTGATGAGCGTAATCTAGCCTAGGAATCAACATACAGCTGAAAGATGCTGGTGTTGACCGCAATATCCTGAAACAGGATGGAAACGCGGAAAAAAAAAAAAAATAATAATAATAAGGCAGACTATGGCGATATTTTAGTCCAACTAACCGATGTAGAGGTTGAACCAACTACCTCAGCATCAGCACAAGGAAGTTTAAGAGCTAAACTAATGCTCTTACCCAATCGGGCATGCTGACCCCCCAATTCTGGGGATGATTGCGATGTCTTGTAAAAGAGCACGCAACTAACTTAAATATGCAGGCTGGCAAAGCGGATACAGCGACCCGCCCGTAATCTACTAACAGCCGGCATACTTCAAAAACACTAGACAAGATGAACTCAGTGAAACCGATCGATACAAGATTACATTTCCAGGACTCCGGCAGAACTAGCGGCGATTATCGATTTTCCTTGTTGCCGAGACGGGAACCGACGCGACTGCTGGCTGAAAAAATCTATACGTTCCCAACTCCGCTAGCGACACGTATATTTTGCAACATTACTCTATACTTTAAATACAGGCAGAAGTCACAAACAGAATGTTGCTTGACGTGTATTCGTATTGCTGCATTTCGCTGTGTGCATACTGTAGATTTATAATATATATCATATGAACTTAAGAGAGCTTTCTATACTAAATTACAAAGATTACACCCAACATATAACAGAGAAAAACTGCAAGACATTACAGTCAAAGAGAAATTTACAGATGAAATAAAATGTAAACTTGAAACTCTGCAAAACCCTTTGGAGGAAAGCATTGACCAAACTTGGTTGAACATCAAGAATACAATTCAGTCTACCGCAGAAGAATGTCTCGGTGTGTTAACCACAAACAGAAATGTTGCTTGACGTGTATTCGTATTGCTGCATTTCGCTGTGTGCATACTGTAGATTTATAATATATATCATATGAACTTAAGAGAGCTTTCTATACTAAATTACAAAGATTACACCCAACATATAACAGAGAAAAACTGCAAGACATTACAGTCAAAGAGAAATTTACAGATGAAATAAAATGTAAACTTGAAACTCTGCAAAACCCTTTGGAGGAAAGCATTGACCAAACTTGGTTGAACATCAAGAATACAATTCAGTCTACCGCAGAAGAATGTCTCGGTGTGTTAACCACGCATAGAAAGAACAGATGGTTCAATCAAAAATGTGAAGAAGCAGTCATTAGGAAGAAGAATGCCAGACATGTATGGTTAAATGACATCAATAACATCCAAAAGGAAGAGCATTATAGAAATGAATGTAAAGAGGCTACAAAAATAGTCAGACAGCAGAAGCGAGAATATATGAGTAATATAATCAAAGATATGGAAACTAATCACCAGAAAAATGAATCCAGAAAATTTTTTAAAGAACTGAAGTCAATGAAACGAGGGCACCAACAAAACACATATGGTTTAAAAGACAAAAATGGGAATATGATAAATACCAATGAGGAAATGTGCAACACATGGAAAGAATATTTTATTGAATTACTAAATTGTGAAGCTCCAAGTAACATTTTCTCACAGGAAGAGGTTCTAACATGCGAACCACAAATTGAAGAACCTACATTTGAAGAAATCCTATATGTAATCACACGACTTAAAAACAATAAGGCAACTGGGACTGATGGAATTGCTGCTGAATTTATAAAGGCAGGTGGCCATGCATTACATCTAAAGCTATACGAACTAATAATAAAAATCTGGAGGACAGAAGAATTACCCCATGACTGGAAAGAGTCATTATTGATACCTATCTTTAAGAAAGGAGACAAGTTCCAATGTGGAAATTATAGAGGAATATCACTACTGTCCACAAGCTATAAGATACTATCCGCAGTATTACTAAATAGATTAAAACCATATTCAGAAGACATATTAGGTGACTACCAGGCGGGTTTTAGACAAAACAGATCAACAATAGATCAGATATTTATCTTACGACAAATAGCCGAGAAACATTGGGAATATAAAAGAGATCTCCATAACATTTTTGTAGATTTTAAAAAGGCTTATGATAGTGTCCATAGGAATAGTCTATGGAATGCTATGCAGGAATTTGGAATACCAAGGAAGTTAATCAACATAACCAGACTATGCATGGAAGATACTTATAATATAGTAACATATAAAGGCAGGAAATCAGACCCCTTCCAAATAACATCTGGCTTGAAACAGGGTGATGCACTATCGCCGCTACTCTTCAATCTGGCTCTAGAGAAAGTTGTAAGGAAGGTAAAGGAGGAATGTGATATTGGAGGAACATCCAAGCTGCTTGGTTATGCAGATGATATAGATATTATAGGGCAAAGTGAACAAAAGACATTGGAAATATTGACTCACTTAAAGGAAAAAGCCCAACAGATGGGGCTGGTTATCAACCAAGATAAGACAGAATATATGGTAATTTCAAGAGACGGAATGGCTAGAAACTCTGGCCACATACAAATAGATAATATGACCATTAAAAGAACGGAAACATACAAATACCTGGGTACGATCTTCAACTGCTCCAACATCATAAGGGAAGAAATACAAACTAGAATCAACTCTGGAAATAAGATATACTATGCACTACAACATCTACTAAAATCAAAGGCGCTATCTCGTAACACCAAAATCACAATATACAAAACACTGATCAGACCAGTTGTGCTGTATGGCTCTGAAACCTGGAGTACAACGAAAGGAGACGAAGCCTTGTTACAAACCTTTGAGAACAAAATTTTAAGACGCATCTTTGGACCCATTAGGGATACACAAAGTGGAGAGTGGAAAAGAAGAAGTAACAAAGACATTTATGATCTGTTTAAGTCCCCGCTAATCACTGGTATCATGAAGGCTAATAGACTACAATGGCTGGGGCATATAGAAAGAATGGAAGATAATAGGGAAACAAAACTCGCTTACACTCAGGAAATAAATGACCGTAGACCCCGAGGTAGACCAAGAAGGCGGTGGAGAGATAATACATGTACAGACCTACAAGCACTTGGAATCAACGACTGGCAAGAGAAGGTCCACCAGAGAGACGAATGGAGACGGATTGTATTTGCAGCAAAGAACCTCAATGGCTCGGAACGCTGAAGAAGAAGAAGATCATATGAAGTGAATACATGAATGATACTTTAGCTGACATATTTAAAACATACTGGCTGATATTGTTACTGAGATTCATATGATACAAAACTCTGAAGTATGTACCTAACCAGATGCAGGGTTACACTTATCGTCAGTATGTGCCATGCCGATAAGCGTGGGCGGTCATGTTTCGTAATCACAAGTGTCGTGGATCAGCTTTGTATTCTTGTCTCGCTCATGCCACGTGGCTAAGCCATAGCTATATGTACTTCTCTGCTTTCCCCTAATTATTTCCCCTTCAGTCTTGCCAGTTGTCACCAACTTCTCTAATGTATTTCTTTCTATAGCGTGTCCAAAAAATTGTGGCTGTCTACGTCTAGTTTCTCTAGCAATTTACGGTTCTCATTTGCTTCTTGTAGGACTTGCTCGTTGGTTTTTCTGTCTGTCCATGGTGTTCTTTGCATTTTCCTCAGAAACCACATTTCTACTGCCATTAGATGTTCTTTAGCTTGTCTGCTCATTGTCCACGCCTCACATCCATACAAAAGTACAGGTTCTATGCAGCAGTTCAACACTCTTTTTCTCGATGCAGTTGCGATCTTTTTATTGGTCACTATGTTTTCCATCTTGCAAACGGCTGCCTTCGTCATAGCTATTCTTGGTCTAATCTCTTCAATGTACCCCCCATCAGATGTTGTGACAGTTTCCGGATAATTGTACCCATTCATTTGTTTAAGAATATTCCCATTTACTTGTATATTACATTGTGGTATTTATTTCTTCCCTGTGACGATCATGATCTGTATCTTCTTACAATTTAATTCTAACCCTAGTTGTTCACTGTTACAACAACCGTATCTACTAAATGTTGCAGATCTTGCTCACTGCCTGCAATCAATTGTATCATCAATTGTTCCCCAATGATGTTTCCTCTCATATCTTCTAAATTTCTGAAAATGTTCACTGTATAAGGAAAAATATCTGGAGATATACATCGATGTCGCACATCTCTCCATCTCTCTCTCTCTCTCTCTCTCTCTCTCTCTCTCTCTCTCTCTCTCTCTCTCTCTCTCTCTCTCTCTCTCTCTCTCTCTCTGCATACCTGTTTACAGGACATCGCTGTCAATACCAGCATTTTAATTCTGTTGTTGATGTATCGCTAAGTTTACGTTTAGTAGTTTGCCATTGCTTTCTGAACGACCGGATTCCATACCAACACGTTAAACCCCAGCGCAACGCGGTCTATATCTCTCTTAATAGGCTGATATTAATCTACTTCATTATCAATATTTATGGTAGCTTTTTTTTTTTTTTTTTACAAATCTGAGATCTTTCTCATCAATTTGTAGATCTGCAAGCATCTTTATCATACACATATATGGTGGGATACACGAATACTCTCCCCCCTCCACACCCCCAATCAGAAACGGATCCCGGATACAAGGGCGGGCAAGCCCAGGTAGTTCGCACAGTGCCAAGTCTCGTACACAGTTACCGCGCTGACATAATCAAGACTTCCAAACTTAACCTTAGGTAAACTTCAGTCTACTTAGGCCGATCCTGAAACACCCAGTTGATCATCGCATAGTTTCAGCATGAGTCGAGACGATAAACATGGAGTTTACACTATGTCAAGAATGACTGTAGCCAGTGAATGACACATACACAGGTGCGGTACCTATACAGCCAGGTATAGTTGGACACAATCAATCTAATCTGATTCATATGACCTCCCATTTGGAATTTTTTTTCCTTCCATATCTATTTACAGGACAGGAGAAGATGGGTGCAGGATGTGGCGGATGATCTCCAGATGGGTGTATCAGACGCAGGACATCTTGCTTATGACCGAGAGGTTTTCCGGAAGGTTGTTATGGCAGTGGGGTTCTGTAAAGGACATGCTACTGAATGAATGAATTTACAGGACATCACTGTCAACACCAGAATTTTACTGTCGTCGTTGATGTCTTGGCAAGTTTTACGTTCAGTAGTTTGCCATTGCTTTCTGAACGACCGGCTCCCATACCAAAATGTTAAAACCTCAGCGCGACACGGTCTGCTGCCAAATCGGTCGCCGCGGCATTTCGAACGCGTGGTAAGCGGCTCACAAATCGCGTTCGCAAGCCTTTAGGCCACGGAGACCCCATTTAAATAATAGGATAATATATCGTTATACTAGGACCATCGTGTTATTTGTTTTGCTTGCTTGTGTTCGCTGGCTGTGAACTCCAACGCGACGTCCTGTATGTCGGATGAAGGCATCCTGTTGTCCAACATCAGTGTGATGTCATACAGGACCTGAGGTTTGCGTGAGTATCCGTTGTCCCATGTCTGGCTTATTGGTGTGCAAACTGGTGGTGCCTCGCCGTGCAGGCAGATACTCTCCGACTTCGGAAGAATCAGCGATCCTACTACGTTAGCTAGGACCCCGAAGGGACCTGTTGCTCAGGACGCACAACTAGGACGTGTTAGTAGGTCTTGGCCAGTATACGAGGGTAAGTTGATAAGGAAGTCACAAATGGTTGTAGAAAAATAACTAAATATGATAACAACTTGAAAGTTTTTTTTTTTGTGTATACATACATTGTCCCTTTATTTCTCAACACAATTTCAACCAAAATTGATGCACTTATCCCACAGTTACGGACTGCATAGATCTGCGTGCCCTGTTCTCATTTACCTGCCACCCCATCAGAACTGTGTGACTTACTTATTGACTCGTCCACGTAACTTTTTTTTTCTACCCAGCTATGCACCGCTTTACTAGAAATCGCTAGGGGTTAAGTCCACTGAAAACCCACCTTGGCGGGAGATATTTCGCGAATGACGCCGAAGTTGAATGTGAAATGAAAACATGGTTTAGAAAACAGAGCACGCAGTTCTGTGCGACCGGTTTGGGAGAACTGATAAAACTATGGGATAAGTTCATCAATGTTGGTGGAAATAATGTTGAGAAATAAAGGGACAATGTATGTATACAAATAAACTGGTTTCAAGTTGTTATCATATTTAGTTATTTTTCTACAGCCATTTGTGACTTACTTATTAACTTACTCTCGTAAAACCTGGACCTGGTGCCCTGGAAACACCTCTGCGTCCCGTTATTTGTTTTGTTTCGCAGTTTCTTCCGCAATGTCAATGCTCAGTGAACGGAAATTACATTATAATACTTGTTCATTCATTTGATTGTGTGCTATGTTTGGTCCTAGCCTACTGTTTACTTGGCACAAAATCAGTTATAATAATAAGTGAAGTGAACAGTGGCGGGCGCACTGACGAAGTTGAGAACGAACTACGCTTGTAAGGTCACGAGTGCGGTCGGACACGGTATAAACGCCTGGGTTGCCAAACTGATGGAACGACTGGCCACTTATTGCACCGTGCATTCATTCATTCAATAGCATGTCTTTTGCAGAACCTCGCTCCCATAACAACCTTCCGGAAAACTTCTCGATCACAATCAAAATGCCCCACGTCCGATACACTCATCTGGAGATATATATATATATATATATATATATATATATATATATATATATATATATATATATATATATATATATATATATATATATATATATATATATATATATTTTGTGTGTGCATATCCTTTACAGGACATCGCTGTCAACACCAGCATCTTTCAGCTGTATGTTGATTTCTTGGCAAGATTACGCTCAGAAGTTTGCCATTGCTTTCTGAGCGGCCGGCTCATATACCCCGTAAGTTACCGATGCGATTCGAACCACTGCTGATTCTTACCGTCATCACGTTACCGACGAGAGTATACGAGATTACGGAGAAAAGTCATAACCTCTAAGCCACGAAGCCGGCTACCAGGCATATACCTCTCCATTAATCATTATTGTTATCTCCACACTTAACATCACAGCCGTCCTGCATTCTCGTCGGGTTGCTCTCCGTCTGGGTGCATGGACCTCAGAGCCACATATTTTAACTCCGGGACTGCCACAGGGATCTGCAGTCTCACCGGTGCTCTTTAACGTGTATACGAGCAAGATTGCAAACCTAGAAGCACCAGGGATTGGAAGAATACTAACATTTGCAGATGATAATCTTGCATATAGGCAGGGGAGAGATAGGGAGCAAACAGCCCAGGAGCTACAGGCGGCAGTAGACAAAGTGATTGACTGGTGCACTGAAATGAGTGCTGTCATCCACCCGAAAAAGGCGGCTGTTTTGTGGTGCTCTCTGGACAACAGGATTGTAAGAGCTGATGTCCCAAGCCTCGCGATAGATGGTAGAAATGTCAGCAGAGAGAACAAACTGAAGTATCTGGGGATCACATTTGACAGGAGCCTATCCTTCAAGGACCATGTGGAGACGGTTGTGACAAAATCTCAAAAGGGACTCAGTGCACTTAAAACTATGGCTGCAATGGACACAGAGCAGAGAATGCTTTTCGCACTGTACCAGCACTTGATCCTCTCAGTAATTGATTATGGATTAGGTCTGCTCACTATCTCAGAGAGTCAGCTGGTGAAGTTAGAGCGCATACAGAACGAAGCTATGCGGGTCATTCTGGGATGCACTAGAGACACCCCAGTAGTGTGTATGCGTTACATCCTTGGTCTGCCGAGTGTGGCTGGTAGGCTCAAGGTGATGCAGACGAAGGCATACCTCAGAGTAGCTGCAGACACAGACCACCCACTGCATGAGGCGCTGGACGCAGTTAAGGGTCAGCGACTGATAAGAGAGAAATCATGGATGGCTCAGGCAGAGGATACGATCAGACAGGTGTGCCCCCTGGAGAACATTAGGCGAGGAGAGGAGTGGGTCAGAGTTCCAGCGAAGCAGTCAGAATTGTGCAGAGTTATAATCACATTAAGCCGGGAGTGCAGGAAGTGGCCAGCAGGGGCCACGGAAGTGGAAATCCAGCAACTAATTCAGGACAATGCTCACTCGGGTGATGTGATTATCTACACAGATGGTTCGGTGTCAAGAGGTGAGAAAAGTGGCTGGGGGTTCATAGCCAAAGCCAATGGTCGACATTTGGGGAAGGAGAGCCTGGCATATGATACCACAACATCCAGCTTAAGAATGGAGGTGGAGGCGGTCACTGCGGCTCTCCGCTGGATGGAGAATACGACACACACAAACATCGTGATTGTAACTGACTCAGAAAGCATGCTGACGAGGGTGAGGACGGGCAGGCTTCGTGCGGAGTGGCTTGCTTCGCTTCGGAGGTCACGAGTGACAAGCATCGCCTGGATCTTTTCTCCGGGGCATGCCTGTGTGCTGGGAAATGAACAGGCGGACAGATTCGCTGGCTCTGCAGAACTTGGTGGAGTATTGATACATGACAAGGCAGACGTGGTTGTGGCCTTGTGGGAGCACGTGCACACCTCGGAGGAGCAAATAGATTACCATGGTCTGGCAAGAATGAGACAGCGAGGAGTGACGAGGGGATCTGGCCGATGCTCAACGCTCAGAGGAAAGGCGAGACGGACATATAATCAGATTGCTACTGGTACTATTAGTGTTGGAACTCTTCTCTGGCCGCTGAGGGTGGGGACGGAGCGCTTATGGGAATGCCCCGAATGCTGTGATGTTGATTCCTAAATCAATCAATCAATCACAGACTCAGCAGATTCCTGATTCGGTGGGGTAAACAGTTTCTCTGTATGTTGTTATGTCTTTCTCTATTTCTTTTACGCCGCGGATTCTACACAAAGGCCTTTCTAGTTGTACTATTCTCTTGTTTTCTCGGTGCATCTCCTATCAGCAGCATATTTTCTTCACTTCTTGAATTCACTGGAATGTGTTTAGTTATTAACACGAGCTTGGCATTTGTGATTCTATCATCCTGCTATTTTAGTTCTTCCGTTTTGTGCTTGCACCAATTTATGAATGTTTATAATTCGGATTGTAGTTTGTAATTGTTTTAGTTGTTCTCCATATTTATGCCTACTGTTTATTTCAAGTTGTTTTCCATGTACAATCTTCTTATAGTTCATGGCGTTGGTGATCATGTCTGTCCACAGCCTTCTGTCTCGTGTACTTCCAATCTTCTTATAGTCCATGCCGTGTGGCGTTGGTGATCATGTCTGTCCACAGCCTTCTGTCTCATTGGCTGTCAGTCATCTCTGATACTGATGTTCCTCCAAACCTAGATGTTAAACTTCTCTCTTAGTCTTCCTCTGCCCATCCTCCCCTCAAGCTTTCCCACTGTGAGGACAGACTCGAACTCTCTCTTTATCATGACATATCCAAAGAATGTAGATTCTCTTTGTGGTGTAACTTCTTTCAAGATATCTTCTATACTCTTTCAACAACTGGTACCTTGCCGTCTTGACACAGATAGTTTGTTGCATTGTGATTAAAAGAATTTTTTTTTTCTTCAGAAATATAGAAGATATGGAAGGAATCAACATTGGGGGACGATACGTCAATAACATTAGATATGCAGATGATACAGTCTTGATTGCAGACAATGAACAGGATCTGCAAAATTTAGTAGATGCGGTTCTTGCACACAGTGAACAACTAGGGATGGAATTGAATTGTAAGAAGACACAGATTATGGTCGTCACTAGGAAGGAAGAAATACCACAATGTAATATACAAGTAAATGGGCATATTCTTAAACAAGTTAATAGGTACAGCTATCTCGGAACAGTCATAACATCAGATGGGAGATCCCTTGAAGAGATTAGAACAAGAATTGCCATGGCGAAGGTAGCCTTTTGCAAGATGAAAAACAATCCGACCAATAAAAAGATATCAATTGAAACGAGAAAAAGAGTGTTGAAGTGCCACATAGAACCTATACTTTTATATGTATGTGAAGCGTGGATAATGAGCAGACAAGCTGAAAAATATCTGATGGCTGTGGAAATATGGTTTCTGAGGAAAATGCAAAGAATACCATGGACAGACAGAAAATCCAATGAACAAGTCCTACAAGAAACAAATGAAGATCGTAAACTGATTAGAGACATTAGACGTACAGTCTAATTTTTTTGGGCATGTTATGAGAAGAAATGAATTGGAGAACTTGGTGACAACTGGCAAAATCGAAGGAAGGAGACCAAAGGGAAGACCGAGAAGTAAATACCTGGATGGCTTGGCCACGTGGCATGGTCCAGACAGAAACATGGAGCTGATCCACGACTCTGGTGATCGAGTGAGATGGCAAAACATGACCGCCCACGGTTATCGGCATGGCACATGATGGATGGATTAAAACAACGCATAACTACAAACCATGGCGGTAACTAATGTTACTGATGAGACCGATTTGCGCGGTAAATGAATGTTCGTCCACAATCATCATCATGTGCCATGACGGTAAGAGTGGACGGTCATGTCTTGCCATCTCACTTTATCACCAGAGTCGTGGATCGGCTTAGTGTTCTTGTCTGGACCAACTAATGTGGCCAAGCCATCCAGGTATTTACTTCCTTTCCCTCCCCCTCGATCTTGCCAGTTGTCACCAAGTTATCCAGTTTATTTCTTCTCATGACGTGACCAAAAATGTTGACTGTCTACGTCTAATTTCTCTAATCAGTTTACGGTTTTCATTTGTTTCTTGTAGGACTTGGTCATTGGTTTTTATGTCTGGTATTCTTTGAATTTTCCTCAGAAACCACATTTTCACAGCAATCAGATGTTTTTCAGCATGTCTGCTCTTTGTCCACGCTTCACATCCATGCAAAAGTACACGCTCTATGTAGCACCTCAACACTCTTTTTTTCATTGCAAATGACATTTTTTTTATTGGTCAGTATGTTTTTCATCTTACAAAAGGCTGCCTTCGCCAAGGCAATTCTCGTTCTCAGATGTTGTAACTATTTTGGGATCTTCTTCTTCTGCTGCGTTCATCCAGTTTTTTTTTTTTTTCAGACGTGATTGCGTTGTGCCTGTTCACAGCAGAGCTGTGTTCTTGCACTATTAGGCCGACACATCCGACTTTTGTGGGCATTTGTTGACCGGGTTAACCTTCCCGGGGACTGTTTCGGAATAATTGTACCTATTTCCCCTCTGCTGTGTGTCCACCGTGACGAGGTAGAGGGGCTTGTGCGTCCCAATGACCCCAAGAGCTATGCCGACGGTAGCACAGCTACTGGTAGGGCCACCCATGTCGGACAGGTCAAGGGAGAGGGACCAGACGAAGAGACACACAAACCTGCTGCCTTGTAGGTAGACTGGGGACAGTCAAAGGCTAGGGAAAGCATCCTGAACAAATGCTTGTCGAAATCGGATGTACTGAGCCACAGGCTTGACAAAGCAGTGCAACGTTAACTTAATTCATGATGTCACAAATCAAAATTAATCGTTATGGTGCTAATCCCGTGAAGTCCCATCAGGCGGCGATAGTGCCGGGCCCCCTGCCTCGAGGGGGTCCACCCATGACTACTGGTGGTCACCTTCCCCTGTGCTGTGGAGTCAAGGCACAGAGGAGTAGGTTAAGAGCTATTGACCAAATACCCCGGACACTCAACATACTACAGTGGAATGCCGAAGGAGTTTACAAGAAGAAAGACTCCCTAACACAGCGTCTTCATAAAGATAGAATAGATGTGGCATGCATTCAAGAGACACACCTCAACGCCAATCACAAATTCTCAGACAGAGGATATCAGGCCACACGGTTCGACCGCGAAGGACACAAAGGAGGAGTTCTAATACTTACACGAAATACAATACCTTGCAGCGAAGTATCTGTGATCTCTGACAACCAAACGGAAATTATAGGTGTTGATATAATGATAAAGGACGTGAAAATAAGAATCTACAATATGTATAGCCCAGCAGATAAGGACCTTACACTCTCAAACATGAAAATAACTGACACAAACTGCATTATTGTCGGAGACTTTAATAGCCGTTCAGAAAGATGGGGATACCCAGATACTGACAAAAGAGGAGATGAATTGGAGGACTGGGAAATAGACTCAAATCTCCATCTACTCAACAAAGCGGATGACACACCGAGCTTCTACTCCAGAAGATGGCTTACCACTTCTACTCCAGACTTAGCTTTCTGCACAGGAGACATCCTCCACAAAATCGATCGCCATGTGCTGGACCAATTAGCAGGTAGTGACCACAGACCAATCAAGCTTGTAATGAATATGGAGTATGTTCCACAGGAGCAAAAGCCCTTGCCCCGCTGGAATTACAAACGAGCAGATTGGGACAGATTTGCCATACTAACAGACACATATTGTGAAAACATAAATACACGATATGGCAACATAAAGCAAATGGTGGAAAGTCTAAACAGAGCGATAATACAGGCAGCCACTGAGTCTATTCCTAGAGGAGCGAGGAAAAATTACAAACCATACTGGACTGAAGAACTACAAAGTTTGGAGGACAAAGTTGAAGATGCTAGGAAGACAGCAGAGAGAGAACAAACAATTGAAGCGAATATCTCTCTCAAAGCCATCTCAGCAAAATATAAAAGAACAGTAAATCAAACAACAAGAGATTGTTGGAGGGAAAAAACAGAAAACCTGAATTTTGACAGTGATGGAAACAAACTATGGAAACTAGTGAAAGCCATGAACAATGAAGGACCTAGAAACAAACAAATAACACACACACACATTGGCACCTTGCCGTCTTGACAGACGATAGTTTGTGCTTTAAAAAGGCATAATAACTTTTAACTATGGCGGTAGCGAGTGTGACTGATAAGGCCAATTTGCGCTGTAAATGTCCGTTCACAGTGGGTGCATGTGAACACGTGGTCATTTCCACCATCATGCACCATCTTACGTCTCAAACGCTTGGTGTGTGACTTTTCTGCAATAATTTTCTCCTTTGACTTTATTCCATTTCTGATATTTGCCCTCCATGCAACACGTTCAGCGGCGACTTGCTCCCAATGTGCATTATCAATGCCTGTATCAATCATGTCCCGCTTACACACATCTTTGTATCGTAGTAGAGGCCGACCCTGAGATCTCTTACCCATCTGTAATTCACCAAAAAAGATATCCTTTGGTATTCTACCATCATCCATCCGCCTAAGATGTCCTATCCATCTAAGTCTACGAAGACTGAGCATGGAATAAACTGTCACACAACCTGATCTTTCCAATACTTCAGTATTTGTGATTTTGTCTTGCCACTTAATACCAAGAATTCTTCGCAGACACCGCATATGAAAGCTGTTTATATTGTTCTCTTGGTATGAGTAAGTTGTCCAGGTTTCACTGCCATAGAGAAGAGTACTAAGGACACAGGCTTGATAGACAAGGACTTTTGTTTTGGCAGTAAGCTTCCTGTTCTCCCAGACTCTTTTTCTTAACCTGTTCATTGTTGTTGCTGCCTTACCAATCCGGATGTTGATTTCCTGATCTAGGGATAATTTGCTATTTACCACCGATCCTAGATATGTAAAATGGTCTACTATCTCTAGTTTGGCGTCGTCAATAAAGATTAAACAAACAACAATTAAACAAATTAAGAGATTAAACAGATTAATTAACAGATTAAACAAATAACAATTAAACAAGGAAATGCCTTGCTTACAGGAAAAAAGGCTGCAAATGCACTAATGGAACACTATGCAAATGCAAACCACATTGATATTACAACCGAACAGAAGAAAGCAATCAAAGACAAACAGATACATTATAGAAATACAGAGACAGCAGCAGAATATATGATGGCAAATCTAACAATGGAAGAAATGGAACAGGCAATGAATAACCTAAAGAAGAAGAAATCACCAGGAAAGGATGGAATCACAAATGAAATGCTAATAGGACTAGGCACCAAGGCAAAGAAGAAACTACTAGCAGTCCTAAATAACAGCTGGAAGAGAGGAATAGTCCCACAGGCATGGAAGGAAGCTATACTAATACCAGTCTCAAAGAAAGGAAAAGACCTGGAAGAACCAAATGGCTATCGACCTATCAGTCTACTTAGCTGTGTAGGAAAATTAATGGAACGCATTATCAATGGCAGGCTAACATGGCATCTGGAAGAAAACCAACTCTTAACACCACACCAAGCAGGATTCAGAAAGTACAGATCCACTGAAGAACAAATAACCTATATAGCTCAGGAAATAGAGGATGCCTTCCAAGAGAAAAAGCATACACTAGCAGTCTGGATAGATTTAGAAAAAGCATTTGATAAAGTATGGAAGGAAGGACTGAAAGTAAAACTGCAAAACATGCATGTTTGTGGGAAAATGTATAAATGGATCAGCCACTACCTTGAGAACAGAACTGCCAGGACAAAAGTACAAGGACAAACAAGCAAAATGATGCTGCTGGAGCAAGGTGTCCCCCAAGGAGGAGTTCTTTCACCAACATTATTCCTAGCATATATAAATGACATCACAGAAAATTTTCCAGCCAGAGTACACACATCCTCCTTTGCAGATGACCTAGCCATATGGACATCTGAAGAATATATTAGTACAGCTAACAGCAGAATACAGCAAGCCTTATTAGCGCTAGATGACTGGTCAAAATCATGGCTAGTGAAGATAAGTGAGGAGAAAACAACATGCACAGTGTTCTCCCTCTCAAATAAAACTCAGCAACCTAAGCTGGTATTGAATGGAAAAATATTGCGCCATGAAGAAAATCCAAACTATCTAGGAGTCACCTTCGATCGTCGTCTGACATGGAAGACACAGGTTGAGAAAAATCGAACAAGAGCAAGGCAGAGAAAGGCAATCATGAAAAAGCTTGCTGGTACAACGTGGGGAGCAGATGAGAAAGTTCTCAAGAAGTTGTATACTGGACGGGTGAGGCCAGTACTGGAATATGGCATTGCAGCTTGGGCAACAGCAGCTAAGTCAAACTTTAACAAAATAAGTAGAGTCCAAAACCAAGGAATGCGAATCATAACTGGAAGCCTGAAGACAACGCCTATTAATGAACTAGAAAAGATCACTTGTTTACAACCAATGCAGGACAGAAGAGATAGCAGAGCCCAGCAACAAGCAGAAAAATTTAGAAGATTGACAGACCACCCTATGTATAACAGGTTTAATGGTTTTGGAAAGGGAAGACTGAAGCGTAGCAACTTTGTAGAAACTGCAAAACGAAGGATTAGGGCAGATCCTATACTTAACATATCAACAGTCAAGCCCATATACAATGCACACAAGTTCCCAGCTTGGAGACAGCAGCAACTGCCTGAGATGATAGAAAACATTCCTGGTATTGAGAAAAAGAACACTCAGCATGAAACCGAAAGAAGAGAAATAACCCTAAACTACATAAAAGAACATTATCCAAGCAGGAATTGGACCCATGCATATACAGATGGATCAGCCAAAAATTCAATAGAGAATGGAGGAGGAGGAATTCTCCTAAATTTAACAAATGGAGCGAAAAAAAACTCATTCAATGGCAACTGGAAAATTTTCAAGTAACTTCAAAGCGGAGGTAGAGGCTCTGAAAACTGCAGCAGAAATGCTCCTGATGGAGGAAAATAAAGAGAAGCAAATAGCTATCTTCACAGATGCAAAGTCAGCTGTCTCAATACTGAAGAGCAATAACAGCACAGAACTAACTGACCTAAGAGCAGCACTCCATGGTCTATGCCAGAAATCCAAAAAAGTTGTAATACAGTGGATCCCATCACATTGCAGTATACCTGGAAACGAAGAGGCTGACAGACTGGCAAAAGAGGGCGGACGACTACCACAGCCTGACATAGACATAACCTATAATGAGGCAAAGAGGTTGATAAAAAGCACTTATAGAACCAAATGGGAATCAGAGCATCCAGACCATCAGAAGGATGATGCATATTACAAACTCGACCGAAGAGAACAAGTAGCAATCTTCAGACTCCGCACAGGACATAACAAGACTGAAATACCACTTGTTCAATAAACTAAAGATAGGAGATACCGATGAATGTAATTGTAGAACTGGTAAAATGACAGCAAAACATTTGCTGCAGGATTGCCCAACGTATGCAGAACAGAGAAAGATATGTTGGCCCACACCTGCATCATTTGAGGACAAGCTCTATGGAGATATCAACAAGCTAAAGTTGACAGCAGCTTACTTTAACTACATACAGGTTGACATTTAAAGGTGCATGAAGACCCAGAGGCATGAAATGGAATATTGCCTGGATAGCAAATCCATTACGTGGAAAGTCTGAATCAAAAGCCCATTGTGTGGGCTTCATAAAAGGTGGAAAAGTGTCCTAGTGGCACGAAATGGAATATTGCTTGGATAGCAAATCCATTACATGGAAAGTCCGAATCGAAAGCTCACTGTGTGGATGTCATTTGCAGACTGCATACTTCTGGTTTCCGGAAGAACAGCCTATGGTGAACGGAAGGCCCAATATACGGAAGTGAGGCTAAGCAGCCATGTGCAGGACGTGACGATTCCTTGGGTGAGCCCAGTACCAGAGCGCTATGTATCGGCTCTGCAAGTATGGAAGCCTCCTTGGATGGCGGGGAATGCCCATGGTCTGCCCCTGCCTTCCCTTGATGGCTGACCAGGATCTTTGGCTGTTCTATATGGACCAGCTGGGATGGGGGATAACACCACAACAGTGAGAGTCAAACGTCCTAAGAAACCCCCGGGAAGGTTAACCCGGTCAACAAATGCCCGCAGAAGTCGGATGTGTCGGCCTAACGGCGCAAGAACGCAGCTCTGCTGTAAACAGGCACAACGCAATCACATCCGAAAAAAAAAAAAAAAAACTCCGGATGAACGAAGAAGAAGAAGTACCTATTCACTTGCTTAAGAATATTCCCATTTACGTGTATATTACATTGTGATATTTCTTTCTTCTTAGTGACGACCATAATCTGTGTCTTCTTACAATTTAATTCTAACCCAAGTTGTTCACTGTGTGCAACAATTGCATCTACTAAATGTTGCAGTCCACAATGAATGCATGTGAAAACATTGGTCACTTTCACCATCACACATCATCTGACGCCTCACGGACTGAATGCCATGACTAATAGAAAACAGAAAGCCATAGATAGCAAAGGAAGTAAAGAATCGTAAAGGAAAGATTGTAAAGAAATCTTGAATTTTCCCAGTGCTTGAGGTTGTAATGGTTATTTAGTTCCTGGTTACAAGGGTTGGTCAGAAAGTATTGCAGCACATGTTTTTTTTTTTTTTCTTGGCGAATAATAAAGATAGAAACATGACATACTTCAAATTTGGACTATGTTGTTTCTTTCTTTTTTACGTTTTTTAAAAATGCTTTTTAACTCAAGCATAATCCATACACACTACTGTATGGACTGGATTTTGTGTGTGAATTAGCTTTCCCTATTAACAGTGTCCCTTGCCATCAGGCGAACACACTTCGACTTCAGAGGTACTTGTAATTTACGTCCACAAGTCAAGGTCGATAGGTCAACAATTTAGTCCAATTGTCCGGTGTAGGGGTTGAAACCCTTACCTCCGCATCAGCACATCGGATGTTTAAGAACACACGTTCTTATCAATTCGGCCATGCTGACCTACATCTCTATTGTTAGTTATCTGTTGGGGTATCATCTTTGCACTCCGGACAAGTCCATAGGTGCTCAGCCCCCCCCCCCCCCCTAAATGCATCAGCGCTCGGTGACTAATAGTTCCAGTTCTGTTTTGGTCGACGAGGCCCCTCATTCTTCATGTGCCTCTTGTATCTAGCCATGCCAATTCTAACTTCCAAGACTCTCATTCTGGACAATGAAGTAGATTCACTGGCGTCAAAGCCCCCTGCTCGGAGCATCTCTCTAAGGGCGTTAATGACAGCGGCATGATCCATTGGTTGACCATCTGCAGGATATCACAATTGTCCATATGAAACTGCAGCACATTTTAAAAATTAGAACAGCTACAGTAATCTGTTAAAACGGCACGTATGTACAACTTGCTTTACAAACAACGAAATGTAATAAAATTTCTGGTTGCGGAAACAGAAACTATGGTGCACATTGACAAACGTTTGTGTGCTGTGTATGGAAGTTGTGCGGTCGATAGGATAACTGTCATACGGGAAGGTTAACCCGGTCAACAAATGCCCGCAGAAGTCGGATGTGTCGGCCTAAAAGCGCAGTACCGCAGCTCTGCTGTAAACAGGCACAACGCAATAACATCCGAGTGAGAATGGAATGTCCTTCGAAACACCCGGGAAAGTTAACCCGGTCAACAAATGCCCGCTGAAGTCGAATGTGCCGGCCTAAAGGCGCAGTATTGCAGCTCTGCTGTAAACAGGCACAACGCAATTACGTCTGGAAAAATCACTCCGGGTGAATTCAAAAGAAGGATCATTGTCAGTCGCTGGGCTCAGAGAGTTAGAGCTTCAGAAACTGAAGAGATCGAGCTGCATGATCATACGCGCTCTGGACGTTCAAGACAACTGCATCAGCAGGAAAGATAGTCCTCCTTCTTCTTCTCCTTGGGTCTGCTAAAACTGCACTCTGGGGGGAAGGACTGATAACGATGATGATGTAATTCACGTAGTGAAGAAATGGCTACATGAATATCTATCTATCTGATCTATCTATATACCTGATCTAATCTAACTATCCATCCATCTACTCTATCTATCTGTCTGTTCATCCATCCATGATCTATCTATCTACCTACCTACCTGCCTGCCTATCTATCTATGCATTAATGTAACCTCTTAGCACATGCTAAGTTCCAGTACTTGTCTTTCAAACCCTGCTTCTCTCTCTCTCTAAACTTAGAAAGGGTAAAGACGATTCCGCAACACTTCCCGAGGAGATAGTACTTTTGGTACTGGCTTGGAATGACTATCTACACCAACCTCACTCCGACAGATACAAGCACTCGCCATGACTCAAACACCCTGAGCTGTACTCCATCGGACATCAGAGCTAAATCAAGGTCTGCCAGAGGATTCACAACCATGTGTTGCAGAACTGCCCTGCCCCTTCTGCTAAAGCAGGAACCAGCGGGGTGGGCAATATCGGTACTTGAGCTTCCCATCCACAGAAAGGCATGGCGATTTTTTGGATCGGTATCCATGGTGGAGATCCCGGATGTGAATATAACCGACTATGGATGGTGCTCCAAAATGTTGGTTCAAGCCATTGACCTTGGACCACGAATTCTCACAATGATAAGTTAAGCAGGATAAGGCAAGTAAAAAATGTATTTAAACGGTTACTTCCCTTGTCGCAAAATAAATAAAATGCCCAGGTTTAGTTTTTGGTTAGTTTAAAAACTTCACAGCGGAGCAATCAGGACAGAAGAAATTCATATAAGAGACAACATTCCAGTTGTAGACAAATTTCAAAGGATGAAAGAAGAAGAAGAGGAAGCTCATTCATTTCCTCTTAAATCAGTCATATCAAGCTCCATATCACACATTTTCTTGTTGGAGTTTCCCTCCAGTTCTTTTTTAGAGGACGAACCTCACTAATTATAATTAATTCTTTATATAGGGTGTATTTTTAATGACTGTGGGGTTTTTGAAAATATTGCCGTTCCAAGTTTTGTATTCACCCTCTGTGAAGTTCAAGCAACATGAAAGGTAAATACAAAACTTGGAACAGCAATATTTTCAAAAACTCCACAGTCATTAAAAATACACCCTGTACAAAAGAAATACTTCAATTAGTTATGAAGGCAGTAAAAGTTCTGTAACTACAAAACAAAAAAACATACAACTGAAGACATTGATTCCTGAATAATCTCAGATAATCATATAATTTAATAAAGACACAAATAAATGCATGAATGTGAATTCTATCCGGTAGAATCTTGTGTATAATATGCACAATTTTTACTCATAAGTTGTTGGCTAAAGGCAGGTCTTAGTCAGACATGACTGAGCTATTGTATGACAGTAGATGGTACTACCTGCTTTCTGTTAGCACCAAATGTTGGGCTGAGCTCATCAAACCCGACACCCCACATTGTGCCAATGGCTTCGGGCGGAGGAGCGCAATTGGGAGGGTACAAGTCTTAGCCTAGTGCAAGGAAATGCAACCTGAAGACTTAAAGTCGCTTAAAGTCCACAGGGTCGACTACATTGCACCGGGTTTTTATCCCATATTGCTCATTCTATTTCTGCAGCGAACTGCCAAAAGCATCGCACATAGCACAAACTCTGTAGCTCTAGTGATGACCCTCAGTAGTCTCTGAAAAAATGCACTCATGAACCGAAGCGGAGCCTGAGTCAGATGGCGTGACCAGTTCGCCATGGAGATTCCTTACCCGAAGACTAAATATCATGACAGGGCAGACCAAGCTCTAATTTCTGGTAGTTATTATATTTTTGAATGTTTAAAATAAAAACCAAAAAGAAACAAGTGTTTCATAAAATAAATGTTTAAATATTTTGCATATTTTCTTCTTCTTCTCCTTCTGCGTTCATCCGGGGTGTTTTTTCAGATGTAATTGCATTGTGCCCGGTTATGCGCCCATAGGCCGATACATCTTACCAGTGTAGGGGTTGAACCCGCTATCTCAGCATAAGCACACCGGAAGTTTAAGAGCAAGTGCTCTTATCCATTCTGCGCTGCTGATCTACATATATTACATTATAATATAATATAATATAATATAATATAATATAATATAATATAATATAATATAATATAATATAATATAATATAATATAATATAATATAATATAATATCTGAATTTCCCAAACAATTTTATTTTAAAGAAAACAACCAACTCCCATTAAAGTAAGCATGATGAAAATTACACGATCACAAGAACTCAATCCAACGGTAATGCTACTACTTCAATTTCTTCTTCGGTAGCTGCTGCGGTGGTTTCCCTCCAGATTTGGGATTAGGTGTCTGATTCCCTTCCTCATCACGAGCTGGCTGCCACTTCAGTGGGTTCTTCCGGTAAATACTCCATGGAATTAAAGTCAACTGTAATGAATACAAATATATTTGCCGACCATCAACTATAAATAAATAAGCAAAGTAAGTACATTTGTCTTTGTCAACCGCGGTGAGGAAAAGAGTTCTTAAGAGCTATATTGAGCCAATCTTGATTTATTGAAGCGAATCATGGACAATTAGAAGATAAGTGAGAAATTATCAGGAAGCTGCCCAGATGTGGTTTTAAAGAAGAATTATGAGAAAGACGCAGTCATCGTTTTTTGGCCACGTTATGAGAAGACAAAAACTGGAACATGTTGTGACAACTGGAAAGATTTGCGGAAAGAGAGATAGAGGAAGACAGCGTGAAAAGATTATTTATTGACAGTCTTGTGTCATGGCATGGAAGGGAATCAACACACGAATTGGTCCATGACATCGGAGATCGTAATTTGTGGAGAGACATGATCGCCCCACCAGCCTTCAAGGCACTGGATGATGTTGATGATGAGAACAACACAGATGGACAGAAAGGGTAATGAAGTGATCTTGAAAGAAGTTACTCATACAGAGAACTGGTTACTTGCATCAGAAAAAGGCAATCCATGTGTTGGGGCATGTCATGAATGAGCAGAGGGAAGTTGGAGTGAGTATGTTGTCACAATGGGAAAGTTGAAGGGGAGGAGAGGCAGGGGGGAGACCAGGAAAGAAGAAGCAGGACAGTTTAACATCATGGTATGAAGGAACATCAGTATCAGAAATGATTGGCAGCACACGAAACAGAAGGCTGTGGACAAGCATGATCACCAACACCATACAGTATGGACTATAAAAAGATTGGCAGTACACGAAACAGAAGGCTGTGGACAGACATGATCACCAACGCCACACGGCATGAGCTATAAGAAGATAGGCAGTACATGAGACAGACGGCTGTGGACAGACATGATCACCAACGCCACACGGCATGAGCTATAAGAAGATAGGCAGTACATGAGACAGAAGGCTGTGGACAGACATGATCACCAACGCCACACGGCATGAGCTATAAGAAGATAGGCAGTACATGAGACAGAAGGCTGTGGACAAACATGATCACCAACACCACACGGCATGGACTATTAGAAGAAGAGGAGTAAAGTAAGTAAAAGACTCTTAAGTGCCTTAAGTCACGCTGGGTGTAAGTCAGTCAAATATAAAAGAACCCCTTTATGTGTCTCGGGATACAGGGGACATATGGAGCTGGACCCATACTTGTATAGTGCAATTGGTGGGTGAAGCAGTTAGTAATACACTGGCCACCTTGACCTCCCATGACATTTCCTGGTACCCATTTTAGGCTGGGTCGACCTGAGATCCCAGGTCCATTTTAAAAATCCACAGATGAGGATTCAATATTGATTATAAATGGCTTATTAAAAATATACGTGATCACACTGCATTCTGGCAACATGCAACGGTAATCTTCAGTACATCTTCTTCAATAGGTGCAGATGACGAGCAGACACTGGCGACCATAACTCTAATCTTCTCTGTCGTCTGATATTTCGATGAAGTTGCCATTGCTTATAGTCTCATCCTCGAGTGAACTGCCTTGCTCTGTTTCATCTAATGTGTGGCTCAGTACATTCAACTTTAACCAGCATTTTATTGAGTTTGTTTTCCCTAGGTTTTGTGAGAATAGCAACGTGGAATGTGAGAAGTTTGTATGATGGAAAGTTTAAAGTAGTGTATGATCAGATTGAGAGGTTAAACATTCAAATTTTAGGAATTAGTGAACATCGCTGGAGCGGCAAGGGACATTTTACAACTGAAAATGGAAGTATTTTCATTTATTCTGGTAGAGACGTCGGAGGCCAGAGTGGAGTGGCATTTTGTTTAGATAAGACAACTGCAAAAGCTTTAATGGGATATAATCCAGTTAGTGATAGAATCCTCACTATTAGGCTTAAAGGCCGTCCAAAAAACACAACTCTCATACAGATATATGCACCTACTTCAACAGCAGAGGAGGATGAAATTGAAGATTTTTACATCACGCTACAAGACGCATTAAATAAGATTGGTCATAATGATATAGCAATAATAATGGGAGATTTTAATGCAAAAGTAGGTGCAGGAAGAGCTGAAAATAAGAGACACGTTTTAGGAAAATTTGGATTAGGAAATAGAAATGATGCAGGTGACAAATTAATTGAATTTTGCACAGAAAATGAGTTAATGATAGCCAACACGCTTTTTAAACAACATCCAAGAAGACTCTTCACATGGAAGTCTCCAGACAGTATTACCAAAAATCAGATAGATTATATTTTAATACAAAGAAGATGGAGATCAAGCATAACATCTGCAAAAACCCTACGAAGTGCAGACTGTGATACAGATCATCAGTTATTAGAAGCAGATCTGAAATTAAAACTCAAAAAGCTTACCCGAGGACCAAGGCCACTTCGTTTTGATCTCACAAAAATACCAAATGCATACAACATAGAAGTTAGGAATCGTTTTGGGGTCTTGATGTCTGTACAAGAAGAAATGACACCTGATGAACTGGCAGTACAAGCTAGAGATATCTTGATAAGTGCAGCCAAAGATTTCATTCCGACCAAGAAGAAGCAACTTAAGCCATGGATTACATCAGACATGTTAGAATTAATAAAACAACGAAGGGAGCTGAAACAGAAAGGAGATGAATCCGATAACAGCAGGATGAAGTATAAATCTTTAACTCGAGAAATAAGAAAGAACACAAGAAAGGACAAAAATCAATATATACAAGATTGTTGTACCAGAATAGAGCAATATCATACGACTGGAAGAGATTATGAAATGTTCAAAGAAATGAAGTTATTGACAAGAAATGTTCAGCCTCAATTGAATGTTATCTGTGACAAGATGGGAAATACCTTAACAGAATCTAGACAAATTCTAGAAAGATGGCAGGAGTACTGCAGTGGAATGTATGATATGAGTGACAGTGAGGAAGGATATGAATGAGATACATGAGCCAATGACAGCAGAGACAGAACCTGAACCCTCTTTAGATGAAATTGCTTGGGCTATAAAGAACCTGAAGAATGGTAAATCACCTGGATGTGATGAGATACCAGCTGAACTAATTAAAGCGGGAGGAGAAGAAAGCATACACATATATCATGCATTATGTAAAAAGATTTGGAAATATGGTATATGGCCAAAAGATTGGAAGAGAACTATCTTCATTCCAATACCAAAAAAGGGCAACCTGAAATTATGCACCAACTATAGAACTGTTGCCCTGATCAGTCATGCAAGTAAAATTCTACTAACAGTCATAATGGGAAGACTTCGTAAGAAAATGGAAGAAGAGATTAACGTGGTTCAAGCTGGATTCAGACAAGGAAGAGTAACAAGAGATCACATATTCAACATGCGTTTAATATAATAGAGAAGTGCAGATAATTTAATGTAAACATATTCTCATGTTTTGTGGATTATTCAAAGGCATTTGACTGTGTACAACATCAGAAACTTTGGGAAATCATCAGGAATATGGGCTTTCCATCACATGTAGTACAACTCATAAAAATGCTCTATCTAGACCAACAAGCAGCTGTTAGAATAGATGGCGAGACATCAGATTGGTTTGACATCAAGCAAGGAGTCCGTCAGGGCTGCGTGCTGTCACCCTATTTGTTTAACCTGTACGCCAAAAATATAATGAGAAATGTAAGAGATGATATAAACAGGGTATATATGATATAAACCCTAAATATTGGCGGTCATGACATACCAGAGATTCGATATGCTGATGATACAGTATTACTATCCACAACACAGAATGGCATAGAAAACCTAATAGCATCAACCCAATTGAATAGTGAAAATCACAACTTATATCTTAACATAGCAAAAACAAAAATAATGCATACAGATAAAACTACTATGGAGAAAGAAATATACATTAATGGGGAAAAATTGGAGATGGTGGAAAATTTTGAATATCTTGGGTCATTGATTACCAACAACGGTGACACAATGAAAGAAATTAAAACGGCGACTATCAATTGCTCTTCAAAGACTAAAACAGCTGAATAAATTGAGTAGGACAAACAGAACTACAAAAATTAGATTTTTAAGAGCATGCATATTTCCCATTGCAAGATACGCCTGTGAGACATGGACACTTATTAAACAAGCTGAACAGCGCATAAACGCCTTTGAATATAAATGTTATAGACGAGTTCTAATAAAATCTTCGGTAAAGAAAAGAACAAATGCATCCATACTTCAAGAGTTGAATACTGAAGAAGGTTGGCTATTAAAGACGATAAAACAAAGAAAATTGAAATATTTTGGTCACTTGAAACGTCACGAAAGTTTGGAGAGAACAATAATGGAATGGTATATGCCTGGGAAGAGAGGAAGAGGAAGGCCAAAGAGAAGATGGGTGCAGGATGTGGCGGATGGTCTCCAGATGGGTGTTTCAGACGCGGGACATCTTGCTTATTATTGAGAGGTTTTCCGGAAGGTTGTTATGGGAGCGAGGTTCTGCAAAGGACATGCTACTGAATGAATGAATGACATGATAATGATGAGTCTCCCTACAAGGCAGCATGTTTGTGTATCGTTTTGTCAGGTCTTTATTCCTTGACCTGTCTGACATGGGAGACCCTACCTATGTTGTTTGTCCATCAAGAATGATGATGACCATTCATTTCATCCAGTGGGGTTGAAAGTATGGAGCCATGAGTTCTAAGATGGCTGATAAGGCCTATTTTGGCTTGAAATGTTATTTGACAATGCGGGCAAAGAATGCTTGACGTTCTACGAGGAGGATCTCCTCCAGTGGTTTTCCTGTCTAGCCTTTTCTTCACAGCTCTTGCAGTTTTGGTTGCTTCACAAGTGACTGCACCCTTATGTAATGATGTACGCCATGAATTACGGTCTTTAGCAGCAGTCTCCCAGGTGTCAAGATGAATTCCAAAAGCTTTCAGTGAGATTTTCAGAGTGTCTTTAAAGCGTTTCCTTTGGCCGCCTTGGAAGCATTTACCACAACGCAGCTCGCCGTAAAAAAATTGTTTAGGGAGCCTGTGATCTGGCATACGAGATAAGTGACCAGCCCAGCGAATCTGATTTTTCATTAGTAGAGTGTGGATACTGGGCATGGACGCTCTTTCTAGAATTTCAGTGTCTGGGATTTTGTCTTGCCATTTGATTTTCAACAGCTTCCCGGGTTCCAAATGTTGCTGTATGTAGCCGAGGCGCGGTGTTGGGGTGAGCGCCCAACATTGCTCAAATACCTCAATGGCTCGTGAATACATAACCTATGCAGCAAAAGTCCAACTCCTGGCCTTCACGTGGCGGGCCCGTTTAAACTAACAGGAGAAGGGGCGACGGCGAGTCTCTGGTGCCGGAAAATAACCAGTATGCTCTAGATGTGTATGCACGTACATGCATGCGCAGACAGGCGTGTGCGCGCGTACACATCTACACTCGAGTTAGACCACAGTCTGCTCTAGCAAAGAAAGGTGCTGAAGACGGAGGCAACCAGCCAAGAGGCGCACCACAGAAATCAGGATGCCACGCAATCACGCAAAATGGAATATGTCGACTACTGCTAATCGTTATGGTGCTTGCCCTGCTCTGGACCCCCAGGCAGGTGCAGTGCCGGGCCCTATGTCTCGAAAGGGTCCAACCCCAACTACTGGAGGTCCTTCTCAGATGTCCTGTGGAGCCAGGGGACATGAGAATAGGACGACTGGCCATACTAAACGAAGACTTAAAATAATGCACTGGAATGCGGAGGGAGTCAGCAACAAAAAAATAGAATTAGAAAAAATCTTGGACCAAGAAAAAGTAAGCATATGTTGCTTATATAAGCAATATATATGACCGCCCACAGGCACTGGACACTCTACCACTAAAAGAAAAAATGATTGTGTGTGGCGATTTCAACAGCCACTCGCAGAGCTGGGGCTATGATCACATGGACCAGAGAGGAGAGAGACTGGAAGACTGGCAGGATGAGAATAGATTCATGTTGATTAACAAGCCGTCCGACCCACATACTTTCTACTCGAGACCATGGAACTCTACAACTACACCTGACCTGGCTTTTCATTCACCAGACCTGGAGTGGAACATTACACGAATTGTTGGGAAACAACTTGGTGGCAGTAACCATCGGCCAGTCTTTCTAACCGTAGAAAATGAGCTTGTAAGTGAAAGCAGCACCCTCTCGAGGTGGAACTACAAGAAAGCAGACTGGGCAATGTACAAGCATCGCACCAGCATACTGGTTAGAAACCTGAACACTGAGAAAGACATAAATAAAGCAGTTGAAGAGTTTGGGAAATGCATACTACAGGCAGCGCGAGAAACAGTACCAAGAGGAGCCCGTAAACAATATAAACCCTACTGGAGTAGTGAACTGGAACAGTTGCATAATGATGTTGAAGTGTGTAGAAAGCAAGCAGAGGCCACACCCAGGCAAGAGCACCACAATAAATTCCAGCATGCAAAAGCCAAATTTCAAAGGACCAAGCTGCAGGCTAGACGGAAAAGCTGGCAGGAGAAAACGGAGTCTCTGAACTTTGAAAGAGACACAAGGAAATTGTGGAAGCTAATAAAACAGCTTAATGACGAGGGCACAGGGAGAAACTCAAAAATTGCACTACATAAAGATGGAAAAATCTTAACAAGAAAGCAAGCAGCTGACCATTTTGCGGACTCGTTCGCACAAGATAGCAATATCAAAATTAGTCCAGAGAAACAACAAGAGATTCGAGAGAAACGACAACATACAGGACAGAAGGAAATAGTACATGAGGTTCTGGAGGCACCCATCACAATCAGCGAACTGGAGCTAGCCATATCAAAACTGAAAATGAAAAAGTCACCAGGAGCTGATGGTATCTCCAATGAAATGATCAGGAACCTAGGAACAGAGGCCAAAACAAAGCTGTTGCAGATCTTCAATAACAGCTGGACCTTAGGCAGTGTTCCACAAACCTGGAGAGAAGCAATCATGATACCCCTCCTAAAATCAGGGAAAGATGGTTCCATTGCCTCTAGCTACAGACCAATTAGCCTCACCAGCTGTCTCTGCAAAACACTGGAGCGCATCATCAATCACAGACTGCAGTGGTACATTGAAAGTAAAAACATCCTTGTGCCACAGCAGGCTGGCTTTAGGCAGTGCTACTCTACGGAAGATCAGACAACCTACCTCTCTCAAGAAATTGAGGATGCATTCCAAGAGAAGAAGCTGGTGCTTGCGGCATGGATAGATCTGAAGAAAGCCTTTGACAAAGTCTGGAAAGAAGGTCTGATGAAGAAACTGAGAAACTGCAAAGTCAATGGAAGAATGTACAAATGGGTGAAAGCATACTTGCACAACAGAAGAGCCCGAGTACAGATAGACGGACTCAAGAGCAAGAAAGTACTACTGCGTCACGGTGTCCCCCAGGGCGGAGTCTTGTCCCCCACACTTTTTCTAATCTTCATCAATGATCTTGTTGCTCACCTACCGCATGGAATTAAAGCGGCAATGTACGCCGATGACCTGGTTCTATGGAGCACAAATGAATATGCATCAGTGGCCACCAGATTGCTACAAAGAGCTGTAGATACATTTGCTGCATGGGCAAATAGATGGTGTGTCAGCATAAACACTGACAAGTGCAGCACCACCCTATTTACCCTCTCTCCAAAACAAAAGGCAGGGATCATCCAGATAAATGGAACACCCCTAAGAGAAGATAAAGAACCAACATACCTTGGAGTAACATTTGATGGCAAGCTGACATGGAGAAAGCACATCAACAAAGCAGTAGCAAAAGCCAGAAGGAAAATAGCCATCCTGAGAAAGCTAAGTGGAATCACATGGGGAGCCAGTACGAAAATACTTAGCAAAGTTTACCAACAGAGCATACGACCAAACCTGGAATATGGGTCAACTGCGTGGTGTTCAGCATCAAATACCACACTACAAGAGCTGGACAAGGTGCAAAATCAAGCACTTAGAGTCACCACAGGAGGGATGAGATCAACCCCTATAGTGGAAATGGAGAAGATGGGGAGGACACAGGCACTGAGTGAGCGCAGAGATACGAAAACGCTAATACAATCAGAAAAGTTCCTCAGCTTGCCAGGCCACCCTATGAAGAACAGATTTGAAAACCTAGCTATGGGGCGGTTGAAAAGAAGTAGTTTTATCCACCAGGCCAAACGACTCTGCAGAGAAACCACTGATCTGCCCACAGTTGGTATCCCCCTAACAACTATTCCAGAGCGAACTCCATGGAAAGATGAGCATAGACTATCATTACAAATCCAGACAAAAGTGAGAGGAATATTTGACAAGGAAGAACAGAACAGTGTGCAGCGCAGAACAGCCACTCTCAGCTTCCTTGATGAAGAATACCCACAGGACCTCTGGATCCGAGTCTACACAGATGGGTCAGCACAAAATGCTGTTCGAAATGGAGGAGCGGGAGTGTACATAGAATACCCAAATAATACTAGGGACACAGCCAGAGTACCGACAGGAAAGTACTGCCATAACTATGATGCCGAAATTGAGGCAATCAAGATAGCAACAGAGAAATTACTAAATAACAGCAATGGTACACAACCTGTGGTGCTACTAACAGATGCAAAATCAGTACTCGAGGCGCTCCTCTCTGGGAAATTGCCAGTACTAAGGACACTACTTTCTGAACTTAGCAGACAGCATAAAGTCACCATACAGTGGATACCATCCCACTGTGGAGTACCCGGAAACGACAGAGCTGATCAATTGGCTAAGGAAGGAGCCAAAGAGGAACAACCTGATGTGCCCGTTACATACCACCAAAAGAAAAGAATGATCAAATCAGTCAGAAAGCCACCAAAACCTGCTCAAGATGACTACCACATTATGGACAGACCAGAACAAGTCATTATTATGCGCCTCAGAACAGGACACAATAGATTACGCAACCACATGTATACAAAATTCAAGATTGGTGAAACAGCCATGTGCACATGTGGATTGGCGTCGCAGACAGCAGAGCACATACTCCAAGACTGCCCAAAATATAACATATCTAGGCAAACCTTCTGGCCTAGAGAGACGACAGTGGAAGATAAACTCTATGGACCACTGTGTGAACTGAAAAAAACAGTTCAATTCATGCAAGAGACGACATTGCAGATATAGACATATTTCAAGCGAACGAAAGAAGAAGAACAGCTTCCTAAGGAAGACTGTGTGGAAGTGGTTTAATTTCCTAGCATGTCGCTGATAAACAGTCCATGTTTCACAAGCATATATAGCAGTGTAAACTGAGCCAAACTGAGCAACCTATAGTTGCACCATCGTCAGTATAGCTCTTGGGGTCACTGGAACCCACAAACCTACCTACACCTATACGGCAGATACATAAGAGAGGGGCTTATAGTAATATTTATTGCCAAGTTTAAGCTTTCCACATACATTTGTCTCCGTTTTCCTCTGTGCCTCTTACCTAGTATTTCCATTGGTTGTAAAATTTTCTAGCAATTCCATAACTGTCTGTCTTGTGCCTCTTTCTGTAATTCCACAAATGTCTACATTGACAGATCCATGCATACCTGTTTTATAAATGGTAAGTAATAAACGATTGCCTGGAAGGGGCTAATGAATGTAGAACGTTATGCACAACTATCAGAAGGGCGCTTCTTTTATTTGCTTGACATTTGTCTATATCTGAAACGTTGTCTCTTGTATGAACTTCAGCGTCTTTTTTAGTTCACTCAGTGGTCCATAGAGTTATATGACACTGTTGTTTCTCTAGGCCAGAAGGTTTGTCTAGATATGTCATATTTTGGGCAGTCTTGGAGTATGTGCTCTGCTGTCTGCGGCGCCAATCCACATGTGCGCATGGCTGATTCACCAATCTTGAATTTTGTACACAAAAGAATGAGACAAACAGTATTCTTTGGTCATGTAATAAAAGGAAAAGCAGTGAAGAAAATTGTGACAACAGGAAGGATCAGCGGTAGACGAGATATTGTCAGGCCAAAAGAAATGATGCCAGATAGCCTGAAACAGTGTCTTACCCTGGTTAGTGAAATTAGGTCAAGCCCTTGTACATGCCTTAAGGCTACATTGGGCATGTGGTGCTAGCCCCATATTTGTAAAGGCCAATGTTATGTTTACTCATGGGATGATGTGGACACAATTACTGCCTTCACGTCCCCAAGACATTTCCAGGTACTCAATTAACCCTTTACAGGGCAAAATTTGCGGCCGATTGCTTAAACGAGCAGATCGTCTGACACCGCCCGATACTATTATGCATTGTAAAAACTCGATCTCTCGGCTTTCCGACACTTCCGACGGCTACTTTCGCCGATAGCTTGACAACGTGGCAGCCATTTGTAAGCACATACTATGAATTTGAACAGACTTTTACAGACTTTTTTTTAATAGTTTACGGGATTTTTACGCTTAGTTTTTCAAAATGGATTTCGGCGATTCTTCAAGTGATAGCTGAGATTTCGCTAGGTTCAATTTAAGTGACCTTAAAGGGCATGAAGTTGACTATTAATCGCAGCTAGATATCAGTGAAAAGCGTTACTTTGCATTAGCAGTCGTGAGTCGGACTTTAAAGAAAGTGATTATGATTCTAAAAATGTGTTTGTAAATTGCCGTATAGATGACGGAAAATCACAAACAATATGCTGTATTTCATATTTGCGTTCATATATGGATTACCGACAACAATCATGTGAGTAACATATTCTGCATGCTTTTCCCTTCATTGTGTTGTTTATTTAACTAAAATCGGTTGACTAACACCTTATTTGTGATGTTTTTACTAACGCAACCCAAAATTTTACCGAAACTGAAATCTTGCCCGTTCAGGGCTAAAAAACGGACAAGTGTCTGCCCTGTACAGGGTTAAGTCTGCGTTGGCCTGAGAATCTAGTTCAATGATTAAAATCTTCCTCGAGGCAGAATCGAACCCATGACCTGTACTCTGTTCCATCCATCCATCATGTGCCATGCAGGTAAACATGGGCGGTCATGTTTTGCCATCTCACTCGATCACCAGAGTCGTGGATCAGCTCCGTGTTTTTGTCTCAACCATACCACGTGGTCAAGCCATCCAAGTATTTACTTCTTTGTATTTCCCCTTGTTCTCTTCCCCTCAATCTTGCCAGTTGTCACCAAGTTCTCCAATTTATTTCTTCTCTTAACATGAGCAAAAAATTTTGACTGTCTGCGTCTAATTTCCCTAATGAGTTTACAATTTTCATTTGTTTCTTGTAGAACTTAGCCATTGGTTTTTCAGTCTGTCCATGGTATTCTTTGCATTTTCCTCAGAAACCACATTTCCACAGCCATCAGATGTTTTTCAGCTTGACTGCTGATTGTCCACGCCTCACATCCATACAAAAGTACAGGCAATTTGAACCATGTGTTTCCTACAATCATTTCCTGCTCTTTTGCCCATTCTACAAGTCTGTATTATCTTTCGTTTCGCTCTCCCAACATCCAAATATAACTTTAAGACTTATTATCACACGCTTACACAACTTACCAGACCGGAGAGGAAGACACCAGCAAACAGAACATACAGCGTGTAAGAAAACAGCTGCACAGCATACCCCCAAATAAAGCCTATGATCTGCATTATAGGAATAAAAACAATGACATTGGTTCACAACAGACCAGTGTATTCATTTGTCAGGTCTGAATTAGATATGACTGAACTATTGTTTGACACTTTAGGAAGATTATTATAATCGAAACGTTGATTCATTGTGTCGTAGTATAACACATTGTGATCGTCACCAGGATGAATGAAATACAGGTCGTCACTAGGATGAATGAAATACCATAGTGTATAATATACAAGTAAGTGAGAATATTCTTAAATAAGTGAATCGGTACAATTATCTCGGAACTGTCATAACATCTTCTTCTTCTTCTGCGTTCATCCGGATTTTTTTCTGGATGTGACTGCGTTGTGCCTGTTTACAGCAGAGCTGCGTTCTTGCGCCGTTAGGCCGACACATCCGACTTCTGCGGGCATTTGTTGACCGGGTTAACCTTCCCGGGTCATAACATCTGATGGGTGATGCCTGTAAGAGATTAGAACAAGAATCACCATGGCGAAGGTAGCCTTCTGAAAGATGGAAAAATATACCGACCAATACAAAGATGTCAATTGCTACGAGAAACAGTGTTGAGGTGCTACATAGAGCTTGTACTTTTTTATGGATGTGAAGCGTGGACAATGAACAATCAAGCTGAAAAACAGCTGATGGCTGTGGAAATGTGGTTTCTGAGGCAAATGCACAGAATACCAGAGACAGATAGAAAAACCAATGACCAAGTCCTACACGAAACAAATGAAAATCATAAATTGATTAGAGAAATTAGACGTAGACAGTAAAAAGTTTTTGGACATGTTATGAGAAGAAATAAATGAGAGAACTTGGTAAAAATTGGCAAGATCGAGGAAAAGAGAACAAGGAGATGACAGAGAAGTAAATATCTGGATGGCTTGACCACGTGGCATGGTTGAGACAAGAATACTGAGCTGATCCACGACTCTGATGATCGAGTGAAATGGCGAATCATGATTGCCCTCGCTTACCGGCATGGCACATGATGGATGGATGGAGTGGAACATATTTTTATTTTATTATTTCTTTGGATTTCCACTGTAATTTACGTTTGCCGTAATGGAGTTCATTGTAAGGTATATACACTATGTCTGTGTTTATTATCTCTCTCTTTTTCGCAGGAGTTAAACGAACCTAACTGTTTTTATTTTCTATTACTAATGAGGAGCTAAAGGAGAACTAGTCACATGCCAGTGAATCAAGAGATGAAGACAAGACACTGGTGCTGGATAGGATACACACTGAGGAAAGCTGAGAGCAGTATAACTGGAATCTACAGGGCAAAAGAATCAGAGGAAGACCTAAAAATGCACGGGGAAGAGAAGTGGAGACAGATTGTTAATATGTGGAGGACATGAATATTATTATCTCCTTGGGGACTATGCTGTTGAGCGCTACTTCCTTTATCCAATCCAAAGCTGTTTGAGATAATTAAAGGATAGGATGTATTACATACAAATACCAATTGGGGAATCGCTTGAGACCACTAAGACAGGTTTTAAATAAATACACATCATTTGTCGTGCGCTCATAGAAGTAGGGGAAAGAATTAGAGACTAGAGAATGCACCAGACAACATAAAAATTGAAAGCTGTAGTTACCTTGTGTCTAGTTGGTCATGTGTCAAAGTACACTTGTTCCTGCAGCGTGGTGTTGTCAACATTTGGAGGTGGCAGGTACTTCTATGAGCCCCAACTTATACATGTGTATTTATTTAAGAATAGGATGGCTTGGTGTGAGCTGGCTGACAACCCCTTTCCCCAATGGCAGAAAGAGGGTGAAAGACAAAGTAATGTTTCCTTCAAAAGTGTTTTTCATTACCAAGAAACTCTAACCCAATATTCAGGGTGAAGTTCCTGTGGGTGAGATTTTGACAGGGATGGAAACAAACTATGGAAACTAGTGAAAGCCATGAACAATGAAGGACCTAGAAACAAGCAAATAACAATTAAACAAGGAAATGCCTTTCTTACAGGAAAAAAGGCTGCAAATGCACTAATGGAACACTATGCCAGTGCAAACCACATTGATATTACAGCCGAACAGAAGAAAGCAATCAAAGATAAACAGATACATCATAGATATACAGAGACAGCAGCAGAATATATGATGGCAAATCTAACAATGGAAGAAATGGAACAGGCAATGAATACCCTAAAAAAGAAGACATCACCAGGAAAGGATGGAATCACAAATGAAATGCTAATAGGACTAGGCACTAAGGCAAAAAAGAAACTACTAGCAGTCCTAAATTACAGCTGGAAGAGGGGAATAGTCCCACAGGCATGGAAGGAAGCTATACTAATACCAGTCCCAAAGAAAGGAAAAGACCTGGAAGAACCAAATGGCTATCGACCTATCAGTCTTCTTAGCTGTGTAGGAAAATTAATGGAACGCATTATCAATGGCAGGCTAACATGGCATCTGGAAGAAAACCAACTCTTAACACCTCACCAAGCAGGATTCAGAAAGTACAGATCCACTGAAGATCAAATAACCTATATAGCTCAGGAAATAGAGGATGCCTTCCAAGAGAAAAAGCACACACTAGCGGTCTGGATAGATTTAGAAAAAGCATTTGATAAAGTATGGAAGGAAGGGCTGAAAGTAAAACTGCAAAAAATGCATGTTTGTGGGAAAATGTACAAATGGATCAGCCACTACCTTGAGAACAGAACTGCCAGGACAAAAGTACAAGGACAAACCAGCAAAATGATGCTGTTGGAGCAAGGTGTCCCCCAAGGAGGAGTTCTTTCACCAACATTATTCCTAGCATATATAAACGACATCACGGAAAATTTTCCAGCCAGAGTACACACATCATCCTTTGCAGATGACCTAGCCATATGGACATCTGAAGAATATATTAGTACAGCTAACAGCAGAATACAGCAAGCCCTATTAGCGCTAGAGGACTGGTCAAAATCATGGCCAGTGAAGATAAGTGAGGAGAAAACAACATGCACAGTATTCTCCCTCTCAACTAAAACTCAGCAACCTAAGCTGGTATTGAATGGAAAAATATTGCGCCATGAAGAAAATCCAAACTATCTAGGAGTCACCTTTGATCGTCGCCTGACATGGAAGACACAGGTTGAGAAAAATCGAACAAGAGCAAGGCAAAGAATGGCAATCATGAAAAAGCTTGCTGGTACAACGTGGGGAGCAGATGAGAAAGTTCTCAAGAAGTTATATACTGGACGGGTGAGACCAGTACTGGAATATGGCATTGCAGCTTGGGCAACAGCAGCTAAGTCAAACTTTAACAAAATAAGCAGAGTCCAAAATCAAGGAATGCGAATCATAACTGGAAGCCTGAAGACAACGCCTATTAATGAACTAGAAAAGATCACTTGTTTACAACCAATGCAGGATAGAAGAGATAGCAGAGCCCAGCAACAAGCTGAAAAATTTAGAAGATTGACAGACCACCCTATGTATAAAAGGTTTAGTGGTTTTGGAAAGGGAAGACTGAAGCGTAGCAACTTTGTAGAAACTGCAAAACGAAAGATTAGGGCAGATCCCATACTTAACATATCAACAGTCAATCCCATTTACCCCCTCTGCCGTGCGTCCACCTTGACGAGGTAGAGGGGCTTGAGCGTTCCAATGACCCCAAGAGCTATGCCGACGGTAGCACAGATACTGGTAGGGTCACCCATGTCGGACAGGTCAAGGGAGAGGGACCAGACGAAGTGACGCACAAACCTGCTGCCTTGTAGGTAGACTGGGGACAGTCAAAGGCTAGGGAAAGCATCCCGAACAAATGCTTGTCGAAATCGGATGTACTGAGCCACAGGCTTGACAAAGAAGTGCAACGTAACTTTATCATTTCATGATGCCACAGATGAAAGTTAATCGATATGGTGCTAATCCCGTGAAGTCCCATCAGGCGGTGATAGTGCCGGGCCCCCTGCCTCGAGGGGGTCCACCCATGACTACTGGTGGTCACCTTCCCCTGTGCTGTGGAGTCAAGGCACAGAGGAGTAGGTTAAGAGCTATTGACCAAACACCCCGGACACTCAACATACTACAATGGAATGCAGAAGGAGTTTATAACAAGAAAGCCTCCCTAACACAGCGTCTTCATAAAGATAGAATAGATGTGGCATGCATTCAAGAGACACACCTCAATGCCAATCGCACATTTTCAGTCGAGGGATATCAGGCCACACGTTTCGACCGCGAAGGACATAAAGGAGGAGTTGTAATACTTACACGAAATACAATACCTTGCAGCGAAGTATCTGTGATCTCTGACAACCAAACGGAAATTATAGGTGTTGATATAATGATAAAGGACGTGAAAATAAGAATTTACAATCTATATAGCCCGGCAGATAAGGATCTTACACTCTCAAACATGGAAATAACTGACACAAATTGCATTGTTGTCGGAGACTTTAATAGCCGTTCAGAAAGATGGGGATACCCAGATACTGACAAAAGAGGAGATGAAGTGGAGGACTGGGAAATAGACTCAAACCTCCATCTACTTAACAAAGCGGATGACACACCGAGCTTCTACTCCAGAAGATGGATTACCACTTCTACTCCAGACTTAGCTTTCTGCACAGGAGACATCCTCCACAAAATCGATCGCCATGTGCTGGACCAATTAGCAGGTAGTGACCACAGACCAATCAAGCTTGTAATAAATATGGAGTATGTTCCACAGGAGCAAAAGCCTTTGCCCCGTTGGAATTACAAACGAGCAGATTGGGACAGATTTGCCATACTAACAGACAAATATTGTGAAAACGTAAATACACGATATGGCAACATGAAGCAAATGGTGGAAAGTCTAAACAGAGCAATAATACAGGCAGCCACTGAGTCTATTCCAAGAGGAGCAAGGAAAAATTACAAACCATACTGGACTGAAGAACTACAATTTTTGGAGGACAAAGTTGAAGATGCTAGGAAGACCGCAGAGAGAGAACAAACAACTGAAGCGAACATCTCTCTCAAAGCCATCTCAGCAAAATATAAAAGAACAGTAAATCAAACAACAAGAGATTGTTGGAGGAAAAAAACAGAAAACCTGAATTTTGACAGGGATGGAAACAAACTATGGAAACTAGTGAAAGCCATGAACAATGAAGGACCTAGAAACAAACAAATAACAATTAAACAAGGAAATTCCTTGCTTACAGGAAAAAAGGCTGCAAATGCACTAATGGAACACTATGCCAGTGCAAACCACATTGATATTACAGCCGAACAGAAGAAAGCAATCAAAGATAAACAGATGCATCATACATATACAGAGACAGCAGCAGAATATATGATGGCAAATCTAACAATGGAAGAAATGGAACAGGCAATGAATACCCTAAAAAAGAAGACATCACCAGGAAAGGATGGAATCACAAATGAAATGCTAATAGGACTAGGCACTAAGGCAAAAAAGAAACTACTAGCAGTCCTAAATTACAGCTGGAAGAGGGGAATAGTCCCACAGGCATGGAAGGAAGCTATACTAATACCAGTCCCAAAGAAAGGAAAAGACCTGGAAGAACCAAATGGCTATCGACTTATCAGTCTTCTTAGCTGTGTAGGAAAATTAATGGAACGCATTATCAATGGCAGGCTAACATGGCATCTGGAAGAAAACCAACTCTTAACACCTCACCAAGCAGGATTCAGAAAGTACAGATCTACTGAAGATCAAATAACCTATATAGCTCAGGAAATAGAGGATGCCTTCCAAGAGAAAAAGCACACACTAGCAGTCTGGATAGATTTAGAAAAAGCATTTGATAAAGTATGGAAGGAAGGACTGAAAGTAAAACTGCAAAAAATGCATGTTTGCGGGAAAATGTACAAATGGATCAGCCACTACCTTGAGAACAGAACTGCCAGGACAAAAGTACAAGGACAAACCAGCAAAATGATGCTGTTGGAGCAAGGTGTCCCCCAAGGAGGAGTTCTTTCACCAACATTATTCCTAGCATATATAAACGACATCACGGAAAATTTTCCAGCCAGAGTACACACATCATCCTTTGCAGATGACCTAGCCATATGGACATCTGAAGAATATATTAGTACAGCTAACAGCAGAATACAGCAAGCCCTATTAGCGCTAGAGGACTGGTCAAAATCATGGCTAGTGAAGATAAGTGAGGAGAAAACAACATGCACAGTGTTCTCCCTCTCAACTAAAACTCAGCAACCTAAGCTGGTATTGAATGGAAAAATATTGCGCCATGAAGAAAATCCAAACTATCTAGGAGTCACCTTTGATCGTCGCCTGACATGGAAGACACAGGTTGAGAAAAATCGAACAAGAGCAAGGCAAAGAATGGCAATCATGAAAAAGCTTGCTGGTACAACATGGGGAGCAGATGAGAAAGTTCTCAAGAAGTTATATACTGGGCGGGTGAGGCCAGTACTGGAATATGGCATTGCAGCTTGGGCAACAGCAGCTAAGTCAAACTTTAACAAAATAAGTAGAGTCCAAAATCAAGGAATGCGAATCATAACTGGAAGCCTGAAGACAACGCCTATTAATGAATTAGAAAAGATCACTTGTTTACAACCAATGCAGGATAGAAGAGATAGCAGAGCCCAGCAACAAGCAGAAAAATTTAGAAGATTGACAGACCACCCTATGTACAACAGATTTAATGGTTTTGGAAAGGGAAGACTGAAGCGTAGCAACTTTGTAGAAACTGCAAAACGAAGGATTAGGTCAGATCCTATTCTTAACATATCAACAGTCAAGCCCATACACAATGCACACAAGTTCCCAGCTTGGAGACAGCAGCAACTGCCTGAGATGATAGAAAACATTCCTGGTATTGAGAAAAAGAACACTCAGCATGAAACCGAAAGAAGAGAAATAACCCTAAACTACATAAAAGAACATTACCCAAGCAGGAATTGGACCCATGCATATACAGATGGATCAGCCAAAAATTCAATAGAGAATGGAGGAGGAGGAATTCTCCTAAATTTAAAAAATGGAGCGAAAAAAACACATTCAATGGCAACTGGAAAATTTTCAAGTAACTTCAAAGCGGAGGTAGAGGCTCTGAAAACTGCAGCAGAAATGCTCCTGATGGAGGAAAATAAAGAGAAGCAAATAGCTATCTTCACAGATGCAAAGTCAGCTGTCTCAATACTGAAGAGCAATAACAGCACAGAACTAACTGACCTAAGAGCAGCACTCCATGGTCTATGCCAGAAATCCAAAAAAGTTGTAATACAGTGGATCCCATCACATTGCAGTATACCTGGAAACGAAGAGGCTGACAGACTGGCAAAAGAGGGCGGACGACTACCACAGCCTGACATAGACATAACCTATAATGAGGCAAAGAGGTTGATAAAAAGCACTTATAGAACCAAATGGGAATCAGAGCATCCAGGCCATCAGAAGGATGATGCATATTACAAACTCGACAGAAGAGAACAAGTAGCAATCTTCAGACTCCGCACAGGACACAACAGGCTGAAATACCACTTGTTCAATAAACTAAAGATAGGAGATACCGATGAATGTAATTGTAGAACTGGAAAAATGACAGCAAAACATTTGCTGCAGGATTGCCCAACGTATGCAGAACAGAGAAAGATATTTTGGCCCACACCTGCTTCATTTGAGGACAAGCTCTATGGAGATATCAACAAGCTAAAGTTGACCGCAGATTACTTTAACTATATACAGGTTGACATTTAAAGGTGCATGAAGACCCAGAGGCATGAAATGGAATATTGCTTGGATAGCAAATCCATTACGTGGAAAGTCCAAATCAAAAGCTCATTGTGTGGGCTTCATAAAAGGTGGAAAAGTGTCCTAGTGGCACGAAATGGAATATTGCTTGGATAGCAAATCCATTACGTGGAAAGTCTGAATCAAAAGCCCACTGTGTGGGCTTCATAAAAGGTGGAAAAGTGTCCTAGTGGCACGAAATGGAATATTGCTTGGCTAGCAAATCCATTACATGGAAAGTCCGAATCGAAAGCTCACTGTGTGGATGTCATCTGCAGACTGCATACTTCTGGTTTCCGGAAGAACAGCCTATGGTGAACGGAAGGCCCAATATACGGAAGTGAGGCTAAGCAGCCATGTGCAAGACGTGACGATTCCTTGGGTGAGCCCAGTACCAGAGCGCTATGTATCGGCTCTGCAAGTATGGAAGCCTCCTTGGATGGCGGGGAATGCCCATGGTCTGCCCCTGCCTTCCCTTGAGGGCTGACCAGGATCTTTGGCTGTTCTATATGGACCAGCTGGGATGGGGGATAACACCACAACAGTGAGAGTCAAACGTCCTAAGAAACCCCCGGGAAGGTTAACCCGGTCAACAAATGCCCGCAGAAGTCGGATGTGTCGGCCTAACGGCGCAAGAACGCAGCTCTGCTGTAAACAGGCACAACGCAATCACATCCGGAAAAAAACTCCGGATGAACGAAGAAGAAGAATCCCATTTACAATGCAGACAAGTTCCCAGCTTGGAGACAGCAGCTACTGCCTGAGATGATAGAAAACATTCCTGGTATTGAGAAAAAGAACACTCAGCATGAAACCGAAAGAAGAGAAATAACCCTAAACTACATAAAAGAACATTACCCAAGCAGCAATTGGACCCATGCATATACAGATGGATCAGCCAAAAATTCAGTAGAGAATGGAGGAGGAGGAATTCTCCTAAATTTAAAAAATGGAGTGAAAAAAACACATTCAGTGGCAACTGGAAAGTTTTCAAGTAACTTCAAAGCGGAGGTAGAGGCTCTGAAAACTGCAGCAGAAATGCTCTTGATGGAGGAAAATAAAGAGACGCAGATAGCTATCTTTACAGATGCAAAGTCAGCTGTCTCAATACTGAAGAGCAATTACAGCACAGAAATAGCTGACCTAAGAGCAGCACTCCATGGTCTATGCCAGAAATCCAAAAACGTTGTAATACAGTGGATACCATCACATTGCAGTATACCTGGAAATGAAGAGGCTGACAGACTGGCAAAAGAGGGCGGACGACTACCACAGCCTGACATAGACATAACCTATAACGAGGCAAAGAGGTTGATAAAAAGCACTTATAGAACCAAATGGGAATCAGAGCATCCAGGTCACCAGAAGGATGATGCATATTACAAACTCGACCGAAGAGAACAAGTAGCAATCTTCAGACTCCGCACAGGACATAACAGGCTGAAATACCACTTGTTCAATAAACTAAAGATAGGAGATACCGATGAATGCAATTGTGGAACTGGTAAAATGACAGCTAAACATTTGCTGCAGGAGTGCCCAATATATGCAGAACAGAGAAAGATATTTTGGCCCACACCTGCTTCATTTGAGGACAAGCTCTATGGAGATATCAACAAGCTCAAGTTGACTGCAGCTTACTTTAACTACATTCAGGTTGACATTTAAAGGTGCATGAAGAAGTATTTAGACTGCCGCACTTCATACCACAGGTATGTCGGTTACAAAAGCGCCCCAGAGGCATGAAATGGAATATTGCTTGGATAGCAAATTCATTACGTGGAAAGTCCGAACCAAAAGCTCACTGTGTGGGCTTCATAAAAGGTGGAAAAAGTGTCCCAGTGGCACGAAATGGAATATTGCTTGGATAGCAAACCCATTATGTGGAAAGTCCGAATCGAAAGCACACTGTGTGGGCTTCATAAAAGGTGGAAAAAGTGTCCTAGTGGCACGAAATGGAATATTGCTTGGATAGCAAATCCATTATGTGGAAAGTCCGAATCGAAAGCTCACTGTGTGGATGTCATCTGCAGACTGCATACTTCTGGTTTCCGGAAGAACAGCCTATGGTGAATGGAAGGCCCAATATACGGAAGTGAGGCTAAGCAGCCATGTGCAGGACGTGACGATTCCTTTGGTGAGCCCAGTACCAGAGCGCTGTGCGTTGGCTCTGCAAGTATGGAAGCCTCCTTGGATGGCGGGGAATGCCCATGGTCTGCCCCTGCCTTCCCTTGAGGGCTGACCAGGATGTCTTTGGCTGTTCTATATGGGCCAGCTGGGATGGGGGATAACACCACAACAGTGAGAGCCAAACGTCCTAAGAAACCCCCGGGAAGGTTAACCCGGTCAACAAATGCCCGCAGAAGTCGGATGTGTCGGCCTAACGGCGCAAGAACGCAGCTCTGCTGTGGACAGGCACAACGCAATCACGTCCGAAAAAAAAACTCCGGATGAACGAAGAAGAAGAAGAAGATGTCAATTCCCTGGATATTTAACCCAATCAACAATCGCCTGCAGAAGTCAGATGTGTCGGCCAAAAGGTGCAAATATCACGGCTCTGCTGAAAATTGACACAACACAATTATCAAAAAACAAAGTACGAACGAAGAAGAAGATGTCCTTCGCTGGTACAATCTGGGCAGCCTTGTAGGATGTGCCCTGAAGTGTGTCCCACAGCTGCAAAAGCCAGAATCTCTGAGACCTATTCAGCTAAGATAGGCCATGAGTTTATATGATCCGTTTCCGAGTCTGAAGATCCTGACCTGCTTGTTTCTGCCTAACTTGTAGATGCTCTCATGCTCTAAAATTCATGCTACAAGAAAGGCTCCTCTTACAAGCCTTGGGCATGATACTGGGTAGATACAGAGGTAGACAAAACTAATCATAATAAGTAGCCAGCCCACTTTTCTCAGGAGCCAGGACAATTATGTGTTGTAAATGACTTACTGACTGGCACCTTGCCGTCTTCACAAATGATAGTTTGTAAAATTGAGTTATACCTCTCCATAACACATAACACAAAGCCTGGGCTGAATTTAGAGACCATGTGTTGCCCATGCAGCATGATCCTTTTATTGGTCTGTCTAGTTTACTCGAGGAAAGGTAACACCAATATGTCTGGAACAAGACAAGCTGCAGAAGCTGCCAGATCAGCAAACCAATATTCCGCCTGTCGGAGCTTCCATCCTAGACCAGTTGCAGACCAAAGCTTAGGGCCTGGTCTGCCCTACCATTACATTTAGTCTTTAGGTTGCAGGATTGCACTAGGGTAAGGCTTGTACCCTCCCAATTGCACTCCTCCGCCCAAAGCCATTGACACAATGTGGAGTGTCGGGTTTGGTGATCGCTGAACAACAATCAGCGCTTACAGAAAGCAGGTAGTTGTAAATGACAGGCTAAGAAAATGATTGCAATTTCAGGTGAAAATGTCCACCAGGTGCCATGGTGACCGGGTGCCCTTGATGTTTCTGCCCCTGGGTATATGGTGCTCGTCCTATAATCACATAGAACAACAGGCACTCGGAGGTTTGGTTGATATCATGCAAGTCTCCCTTACTTCCCCGGACATGTCCCGGTACTGGAGGTCAGCGTGGCTGAATGGGTAAGAGGGCGTGTTATTAAACTTCCTGTGTGTTGATGCCGTGGTAGCGTGTTCAACCCCAACACTGGTCAACTTGACTAAAATGTTGACATCTAGTCCTCGACTTAGGGATATAAATTACAAGTACCTCGGATGTCGGAGTGGGTTCGCCTGATGATGATGGGTACTGGGCAAAGCTAATCCACACACAAAAATCAGTCCAGTGCATTAGTAGTAGCACAGGAATGGACTACGCTTGAGTTCAAAGCGAGCGAACGCCATGAGAAACATTCCTGGCACCTATTTCAGCCTTGTTTGTAAATTAAAAAATATTTGTTCTCGATGGAGATTTGTAAACATAATCACTGGACCGGTAAGCAAGTATGTTGGATACTGCGCCAACCTTAGTTCTCAACTTCACATTAAGGGTGATTATAAACCAGAAGTAAATACTTACTGCAAACAAAACAATGATGATTTGATAATATCTCTCAGCCTTTCTCTGGCCAGCAAAGTCCTGGAAATAAAGCAAAAGGATAGGAGTTATTAAGAAATGTATTCTGCAACTTTGATAGCAAGACATCAATCAAAAAACAAAAGTTAGTTGCATATCGTTTTCTGGACGTCGCAGTCAACCCCATCATATTTTTGCCGTTTGTGATCTCTTGGCAAGTTTATGTTCAGTAGTTTGCCATTGATTTCTAAATGATCAAAACTCATACCATTTTATAAAATACCCAATGCAAAGCAGTCTGCTGCCAAATCACCCGCAGCGCAGGTCACGATGGTCGAATGGGTAAGAACGTGTGTTCTTAAACATCCATTGTGCTGATGCCGAGGTAAGCGGTTCAACCCCCTACACCGGACAGCTGGACTAAAATGTTGACCTGTCGTCCTTGACTTGGGGACGTAAATTACAGTTCCTCTGTAGTCAGAGTGGGTTTGTCTGATGGCGAGGTACACTGTTAATAGGGAAAGCTAATCTACATGCAAAATTCAGTCCATCAGTACTATAAACAGTGTGTATGGACTACGCTTGAGGTCAAAGTGAGCACAAAATTTTAAAAAATCACCCGCAGCAGTGTTTCGAATGCAGTATGCGGGATTACGAACTGCGTCTGTAACTTCTTCGCCACGGAGTCGATTCACAAGAGTTTAATTTAACACTTACGAATGGAAGCCTAAGAATTTGAGACTGATGTTTCCGTGAGGCCAGTCGGCATTTGCAGCTAGTAACTCGTCTTCTCCTGCCTTTAATCCCCCAATGGAGTATAATCTATCAACCAACTGTCGCCAAGGATCCTCGCATCTTGTTTATATCTCCTGCAGGTCACTCGATGTCCTTCCCTTATCATTCATCTGTCTTTAATACTCTTCTCTGTGTATTTTTACATCTTCCCACATTTTTTTTCTCATGCGGGTTCCAGATTAAGAACTTTCTAGATATACTGCCACAGTGTGTGTGGCCTATTCAGTGCCAGCGTTATTTTCTTTCCCCCTTGATTCACTGAAACGTGACTAGTTTCCTCACAGTTCCACATGAGTGATTCCATCGTCGTCTTCTTCTTCTTCTTCTGTTTTTTCTTTTTCGGACGTGATTGTGTTGTGTCTGTTTACAGCAGAGTTGTGTTCTTGCATCGTTAGGCCGACACATCAGACTTCTGCGGGCATTTATTGACCGGGTTAACCTTCCCGGGGTGATTCTGTATTCCATTTTAGTCCTCTTATGAGCAGAAACTACTGAACATAAACTTGCCAAGACATCAAAAACAGCAGTAAAATGCTGGTGTTGACAGCAAAGTCCTGCAAACAGGATATGGAAAAAAAAAATAGTGTATGAGCAGGCACCAGAAACGAATCAATTAATCAGGTGCCATCTCCACAATGAAGGTTGGCTACAATGAATCTCCAACACTGTCTGTCTCTCATGTTGATTTAGTTAATAAATGTTTGTAGTTTATTAGTAACTCTTTTAGTCATTCTCAGCATTTCTGATTTATTCAGCAATACTAATTTGACATTCAACAATCAAAAATAGAGACCACCTAATGGATTTTTCCCTGATATGCTGGTGTGGTGGAAAACAATCAGGTGGAAAGATTGGCTGGGTCTGCACCCCTTGGTGGGGTATTGATGCACGATAAGGCAGATGAGGCCAGGGCCCTTTGAAATAGTGTGTTTAGAGCAGAAGAATGGATAGAGCTGCATTATATACACCTTTCGGTCAACACATCCGACTTCCTTAGGCTTTTGCTCACCAGGCTAGCCTTCCCAGTTAACAGCCATACTGTGCTTGCAACCACCCTTCCTTGTGAAATTGATGGCACCAGATCTGAGATCTGAATGAAATGAATCAACACTATATAGTATTTAGTACTATATAGCCTGGGATTCTGAGATAAGTAGCAAAAAAATTGTTTTCAAATTTTAATTTTCTCTTCATTGTTCCGTTTTTCATCTTGTTATTCTTCTCATCCCATTCCTATGCCTTAACTTAGTCACTGGAGGGTCCTTTCTGTGGTTATTTGTTGTGTTTTGTGTAAGTATTTGTTTGCTGATGAAGGCTAGTCGCTGCAACGTCCTGTATTTTTCGTAATTCTGTTCTGTAAAGCTGCATTACTAGGTATGCCAGTAGTGCCGTGACCCGACCTCAAACCGGAAATGATATACCGCGCCACCCCAGAATCATCCATTGTCCCGAAAAATGGATGCTGTAAAGACCATGCATGCTTCTGACATCATTCATTAATTCAAATATCATGTGACAATAACAGATGCCATCTTAATTTCTGCGAGATAGGTCAGTCTAATATTCTATGCATAGCTATTGGTTGAAATTATCTTGGCTTTTAAATAAATAACTTTATTTGACATACGCAAAGTAATTTTATTTTCTAGAGCTTGTATAAATTAATCTGTATTTATATTTAGATGGATTTTTGAATTCTGCAGCCAATTTTACATATATTTGGAGAGTTTCATTGCCAACCATCTTCCTTCCACCTGTGGTATAAAAAATATTTCTGTGGGGATGTTTCAACTTTATGAATGGAGAACCAAGATGGCGGCTGACGCGAATATCGATCGGACTTGGCTGAAAACATGCAATTTGAACAACTAAAGTTAAAGAGAATACAAGTTTAAAGATTATTAATAATTTATTTGCACACTTTTACTATTTTTATCATTTAACACGACAAAACATATTTTTGAAGTCAGTTTTCATATCCGTCTATGACCCGTTTGAGACAAGCTCGCACAGGCTGGCAGCATGGAGATACTGAGACACACTGAATAGTTCCAAAATTTTGGGATTCATGACAATATTTTAGCCCGAGACACCTACACTCAAATGTGAATATCTCCGATTAGAATTGACATATAGGCATCATTGAGGTACGGTTAGATTTGGTTTTTCAAGGCCTATCTATCTGTGGTGTATCATTATTATATTAGTAAATACCTAATTTTAAAATCATGACTAGAATTTTTTTTGTTGCATATCCTTTACAGGACGTCACTTTCACCACCAGCATTTTACCGCTGTTGTTGATTTTTTGGCAAGATTACGCTCGGTTGTTTAAGTAGTTTGCATATCTAGAATACCTATGTGTGTTATTTTATATTGTGTATGGATGTTCGTCCATCACGAGTGATGAGGACCATTCATTCATTGCATCTTTGATTTGATGAAGAACGAATGACTTGCGCTTTAGTTTGGATTATAGCGAGGTAGTGGTCGCGCAACTCCATCGACCTCGCTCCCTCGTCTGCGTCCATCTGGTTCCAGTGGCGAGCATGGCAAGACGACTGGAGACGGACACAGATGCAGTGGACGTTAGGCTGCCACGGCCAGTTATCCCTGTATATACTGGCTCTCGAGAGCCTCCTTTGTGCAAACGGCCCTTCCGTCAATTCCTTTAATTTTCAGTTTTAAGACAAGCGTAGCGACAGCGAATGAGCGTATGACTACTGATAGGATCAACCAGATATCCATGGGATAGACGGACTGTCCGCCAGAACATGCGATTAGCGAGATTCTACCACAGAAGATATTGCTCGTCTAAGTTGCGAATAAATCTGCTGATTTACGGCCAAGCCTCAGCAGTTCGCAATGCATGACTGCTGGCAGGACAGACTATGCACGCACACGCAAGCCAACAGTAGCATCGCTAAAGCGCAATTGTGTATAGAGATAGATAGTTTAGTAGACAACACTACCAAAAAAATACTACTACTTCTTCTTTTTCTTCCTCCGTTTACCTCAGTGAAGTGTTAAGGGGAGATTTAAAGATCTTTATGCACTCTTTCTATTGCTGTTTGTAAGTTGGTATTCATTCCTCTAAGGCTGTTCTTGATTCTTGTTGCAATGATAGCATCATGATCACTCAATCAATCCATCTGTTTGGCGTGTTTGTTACGTGGTCTTCTGCTCTGTATCATCACCCATTAAAAATATATTCACATTACTACTGATATATGCAAACCTACCATATCAGTTGGAAGATTTTTAACGCTGTCAGGTAGTAATGGAAGTATGTGCTCCATGCTGAAATAATAACTGGTCGCGGGGGGAAGTATTACGTATAACTTGTACCCAAACAGATCACTATCACATTCAGAACTTTTATTTAAGCAACGTAGCAGAAGTTGACCCGGAACTGAACAAGGCGGAAGTTACTGATTGTCATCATCATCATTGACATCATCATCGCCATCTTCTTCTTCGCTGGCTTGAAATTGATTGACTGCGGTACAAACTCCGCCATGGTGCAAGCACAACATGAGGTTTCTGATCGCCAGATGAAGTCCATTTTCTCCGAATGTTTCGGCCCTTTATTTTCATAACACTCTCTGGAGGGGGGGGGGGGGAGGGGGGGTTCCACCTGGGTCATGAAACCAGCTGTCTTTCTCCTGCTGTACATTGGTAGGCCTACCCTGTTTCGAGATATCTTCTTCTTCTTCTGTCTTCATCCAGAATGTTTTTGGTTTTTTTCAGACGTAATTGCGGTGTATCTCGTTATGCACCCTTGGGCCAAAACCCTTAGGCCAAAACATCCGACTTTAACGTGCGTTTTTTATAACCAGGTTAGCATTCCTGGGGTACTCTCACTTTTGTGTTGCCGTCCAAATCCCAGCTGGTCAAGTTAGAACGGTCGAAGACTTCATTGTCATCCCCCAAGGGAAGGCAGGGGCAGTCCATGGGCATTATCCGCCATCCAACGAGGCTTCCATATTTGCAAAGCCGTCACATAGTGCTCTGGCACTGGGCTCACCCAAGGAATCGCCACGTCCGGCTGCTTTAATTCCTCACTTCAATGTATTTGGCATTTCGTTCGCTACGGGCCGCTCCCCGCACAAACCAGGAACGGCAGACAGCATCCACCCAGCGAGCTTTCGGTTCGGACATGTGCTGGTCGCTGTGCCCGGAAGACAAAATAGTCAGAGTTGTTCCGGGCATGACGACATTCCGAAGACTAGATAGTCAGAGCTGTTCCCGGCCACGAAGGACATCGGAATACTAGATAGTCAGAGCTGTTCCGGCCACGAAGGACATTTCATTCGGACTTTTTGTTGTTGCGTTGTGCCTGTTTTATTTAGGCCTGCACATCCGATTTCAGCGGGCGTTTGGTAAACGGGTTTGTCTTCCCGTGGTTTCGAGAGACTTTCGACTTTTACTGCTGTGGTGTCGTCCACATCTCTGCTGGTCAAGTTAGAGCGGTCAAAGACTTTACGGTCAACCCTCAAGGGAAGACAGGGGCAATCCATGGGCATTTTCCGCCTTCCAAGGACGCTTCCATAATTGCAGAGCCGGCAAATAGCGCTCTGAGACTGGGCTCACCCAAGAAATCGCCACGTCCTGCTGACGGCTGCTTTAATTCCTCACTGTCACGAATTGGCAGCCTTTACTTCCCAGAACAATTTTCGGTTCACTTTTGATAGGCCATGTAGAGGATCAACAGACGAACAAAACTGTTTTCTCTATATTCAAGGCTATACTGTCTTGACGTAAGCTTGCAAAACCTGCAAGTAAACAACCACCAGGAATGGCTTTCTATTTGGGAAGTTAATTTGACACCAGTACCAGTCACCCCCATTTGTTATCAATCCAGCCAGACGGGAGGGCAGACTCAAGGGACTGAATAGTAATTAAAACCAACTAGCCATGACGTAAGCTTGCAGATGGCAAGTAAAATGGCAACTAGATAATTAGTATACACCTTGGGAAACTGCTGACCCAGACATGCTGAATCAACAATGAACTGGGCCATGGACTGTGTAATTAAAACCTGGTTTACCCACAGAGTTGTAAACTGGCTGTTGACCATGAGAACCTAGTTGTGCCCTTGACATGACACCTGATAAGAATAGCTAGGAAATCGCCCAACCGCGATGGATGACCCCATCTGGTAGAGACTAGAGGCGCAAGGTGTGAAATCACTGATAAGACTTAGTGGGCTAATAATTGTCAGACCCACAGGTGTGATGGCCAATTGCAGTGATAAGTGCAATTACCGTCCGGTGGAGATAAGAAGAATTTATGAGGGGAATGCCAAGGAGATACTATGGTCTGCTTGACTCAGCTTAAATAAGGGTCCCTAGCCTGTTTTATGTTAGATTAAGTTTGACTTCAGAACAGGTAGGAACTATCTCAATGTCTGTAGTCATATGCATGAATATTATGTTGGCTGCTAGGAATTATTTCTTAGTAACTAGTCCCTTAGTAAGTCTCTTAGTTTCTTGGATGGATGGACCGATTTTCAGTCTAGGTTATTGCAAGAACTATCATTGTCATAGGTTACTTGAGTGTTCTTTCTGAGTTCTTTGTTCAATATAATTGTGCTGTAAGTGCTACTCTTCTGAGAAGTAGAAACTTATGGAAGGCAGGTCTTGTCTAGATATACTTGAGGTGTCGTAGCAGATGCTTGCCATCTCTTTCTAAACTAGACTAGTTGCTTTTTTTTGGTGTGTGCATTTGTTGTACAGAATATAGTCAATGACTATTTATTTAATTCTTACAGCAGTAACTAAGTGGTGAGAAAACCGGGCAGCTCAGCAAATATGGCTGGTCTGTGTGGTAACTTCAATTAGACGTTGTGTATCTCATTTTGTAGCTATACAATATTAGTACTCATTAATAATGACTGATGCTATTATATTGAGTATCATTATATGTCCATCTTGAAGTAATATAATGTTTACGGATGTTGGATGTATGTAGGTGTAAATTCATAAACTAACTAGTGCATTATGCTATGATGTTAAAGTATCATAATATGTCTAGTTTAATCAATATGTTTATGTGTATTGGATGTTTGATATATTGATTTGTCCTATGCAAACCTACCAATATGAAGTGTTATGCTATTGTCTGCGCATTGGCACATTGGCCAATGATTGTGTTGGAAGCAGAGGTGTAATGGTACAGACATTACCCACAATTGGTATATGGTGCTAAACTTTCTCAGTGTATTGTGGGCGTGCGTCCACGGTAATGCATGGAAACCTGGCACAGCTACTGGTCACGGCTTGTAAGCCCGGATGATCAGGCATTGTTATAATACCATTACCGACCCTGTGAGCTGCTAAACTAACTTTGGACGGAGCGGCTGTACGACACAGAATTTCTGTATTAGCGACATGGACATGGGGCGGCAGAAATGTAATCATTACAGGCGTGTGAGACAATTGAAAAGCCTGTCCCAGACTAAAGACAGTAGGGAGAAGGAAGATGGTGAACACAGTAGAGCTGGAAGATAAACTTGGCCAGACTGGTCATTGTATATGTTTGTGTTATGATATGTTTTAATTAGGATTGCGCTGATGTAGAACTGATATAACACATTCTTGACTTTCTTTCAAGCTCTCACAAGGAGCCCTATGTTATAGATCTCAAGACTAGAGACTACTGACTAGGAGTGTCAGGACTGGCAGGATCGCCAGACTACCGGCAAGCTGTTTTTCTTTTGTTGAGTCTACTGGAGAGTGGGGATCTGGACCACAGTTCCAGATAGATGAAGTAACAAGTAAAGTTACGTAATGTTTCTCATCACAATATGTTATATGATTTTATCATCCTCATATTGACAATCATCCGATGTCTATTGTTATGATTAGCAAATAAATGTTGTAGTATTGTAACTCATAGTTCTGTCGTTATATTTTAATTCCAATTGTGCATACGTGTTGTGTGTGTACATTGGTGGGGGTTCACTTACACACCAAGGAAGGGAGCAGTCAGGGAGAAAAACCTGTACTGGAATAGTTGTCTTTACACTTTAATTCAGACGTAAAAATCTATTCTAACTAACCTTCTTCTTCCCATCCTTGGCGAATATTCAGCACAGTTCATTTCATTTTGTAACAAGCCACTAGGAACTGTACGTTGGATATTCAAGGGCTTAATCTGTAGTTCAGCCATATAGATTTTGTCCCTAGTCAGTTTCTGACTATCTGGGGTTGCTCGCCAGTGAATAATACATTCATCTAGCCGGTGGGGCACCCCGACTTCTGACAGATTGGGGGCTCGTCCGGGATTTAATTTTAACCCAATCCTACGGATTGGGCTTCTCGTACGGTATTTGAATTCGGACTTCTCGCTTTCAATAGACTCCGGTACTAGACCCTAGACATACGATAATAAAAGTTAACTCTTGTAATCTTCAGTCATCAAAATAGACTATCATCAAATGTAGCTACTTTTAGTTGAGGAAGTTTCAGAGTACATATATAACTTTTCAAAAGTATAACAGATAAGAACTTATGAGAAAACTACCATCATCTATCATTTATTGATAACTGTTTTAACTATTATCAATTAGTGTTACCATTAATCATTTATTGATAATTGAACACTTTAATCATATTTACAGTGATGTGTTTGATGATTTAACTGCTTGACTGATTTGCAATTTTATGCTAATATATGCCATGGTCATTTTGACATGTATGCAGTGCATTTTAATGTTTATTTAGGTAAATATTACTGTTGATTACTGTGTAGTATATCTCTCACACTTACTTCACTGCTGTCGCCAGGTACTACTTTTGAATATTATTTTCAGTTGTCTTTCACTGTTGAGGCTAAACTATACACATTGGATAGCGTAGACTGTCAGTAGTTAACTCTTGTCTTTCTAGTAGATCTGATTTTTGATATATACATAGAAGCTAACCTGAATATAGTCATTAGCAATTATGTTCTTGCTTTACCGGAATCTTGAAGAGGATCTGAAGGCGCGCGCAGATTTCTCAGAGACCGCGAGAGGGTGGGGCATAAGAGAAGGCTTAGAGGGAGAGCAACTAGAAACATATATCATAGCAGAGTTAGAATGGTGGGACCAAGAAGAAGACATTATGTTTAAAGAAAATGATGAGTTCTTTGAAGCACAAGAGCGTAGCAAAACTGAAGGAGTAAAGATGGAAAAAAACGCATATGGAAGCAGGCAATGCGGAGAAGCTAACCTTTCTAGCGGAACATAAGGTAGGAGATATGGATGCTCACCCAACCAGGAAGGAAGGGACATCTTTGCCACCCACCGCAGAATCAGAGGTAGTGGACCGGGAACTACAGGTTCTCATTCGACCCAGTCCTAAACGGAAAAGAGGGAAGAAAAAACGTGCCAAGGGCATTTCAAACAGTCACAAACGTGATAACTGTTTGCACCACGGCAATAGTCGTTTGACAGTAGAGGACCTTCAGGAAAACCACTTGACTGCTACGAGAAATGAATCTCGAGAGAAAGAGGAACTGAAGACAACCTTTAATGAGGTCGCAGGCGGAGACCTAGCCGATTCTCACATTCCCTTCTGGTCACAGAATCACGAAGTGGAATTACATCTGACTGAAATAGGGAGGAAGGAAGAAACAGAATCCCAGGTGAATTTCACTGCTGCAACGCGGGAAGAGTCACTAATTATCAGTTCAGATAATTTACCTAGTAACAGTTACCCAGAGGACAACTGTTTGCACTACGGTTTGCCAGTACAAGACTCCCAGGAATCTCATTTTACTTCAACGAGAGGTGAAACTCAAGAGGAAGATGACCTGAGGACATCTTTTAAGGAGGTCGGAGATCGAAAGGTAACCGACTTTATTATTCCCTTCAGCCCAGACGAGGAAGAAGTGGGATTAAATTTGACTGACAGTGGGATGAAGGAAGACCCGGAACCCCTTGTGATCTTTGAGGCTGCAGCTCAGGACAAGACACTAGATCTCAGTTCAAATCATTTACCTAGTGTGATGGATTGTGTAGACACCAGCCCATCACAGGATTTACCTCAACTGGACTTAGCCCATGAAAGCATGACCAGAGAGGAACATCCAGACCAGGAAACATTTCCAGTTGTTATCTTACAGTATACCAGTTCGGAGACTCAGGAAACACAGGGAATTGTTAGGAGCCAGAATATGGATTCTGATTTTGTGCAGACAACATTGTCTGTAGTTACTAGCAAAGAAAACTCTTCACACAAGATGGAGGTAGAAACTGCTAGCATCGCTATAGCTGAAGTTATCATGGAATTCCAGCAACAGGGACCTGAAGTAACAGAAGTCAAGAGTGGTTTGGAATCAACACTCTTAGGACTCAATCTACCCTTCAGTCAGGTCGATTTGATAGGAGTAGATCAGCTATTTGTGGATACTTTATTCAAAAGTAACACCACTTTATCGCCCTGGAGTAACTATGTTATTTCTCAAGGCTGGACAACTTGGCACACTAAATTTCCAATTTCTAGCACGGTTTTCACACGAAACTCTAATGCAGAGAAACTCAGCCCGTTAACTGATTATCAGGGGAAGAAACCGCGACACCGAGGAGGGAAGATTGTTACGCCCAACTTTGAAGGAGGAAAGCGCCAGTTGAATTTATATCATGGGACCATGATGTGTAACATTATTCCTTTCAAAAGGAAGTTATTGATGGATCAGTTGAGGATCTATAATGGATGGAGGAAAATCACGGAGACAAGCTTTGCGGTGGCCAGCTTATGCAAGACCTCACTACGGGTACATCCTCGGCTGAAAGGAGTAAATCACGTGAGTGAATGGTGTAAAACAATTGCTGCCCAGAGGCGTAGAAGAATCCCGTTGATTGTGATCTTTCCCAGAGGGGTAAAATTACAACCTCCTGACAATTACCGGATTTTACCAAGCTATTGCATGGAATAAAAAAAATACCAATAAAAAGATGTCAATTGAAACGAGAAAAAGAGTGTTGAGATGCTACATAGAACCTGTACTTTTATATGGATGTGAAGCTTGGACAATGAGCAGCCAGGCTGAAAAACATCTGATGGCTGTAGAAATGTGGTTTCTGAGGAAAATGCAAAGAATACCATGGACAGCCAGAAAGACCAATGAACAAGTCCTTCAAGAAACAAATGAAGATCGTAAACTGATCAGAGACATTAGACGTAGACAGTCAGAATTTTTTGGGCATGTTATGAGAAGAAATGATTTGGAGAACTTGGTGACAACTGGTAAGATCGAGGGGAACAGACCAAGGGGAAGACCTAGAAACAAGTATCTGGATGGCTTGGCCTTGTGGCATGGTCGAGACAAAAACACGGAACTGATCCACGACTCTGTTGATCGAGTGAGATGGCAGAACATGACCGCCCACGCTTACCGGCATGGCACATGATGGATGGATGGATTGCATGGAATCCCGGCCGAAAACCAGGTACAAGGACCTATCCAAAGTATCATGGGAGTATGGAAATGGAACGTCTTTATGCAGATGCAGGACAACCCATTGCCACAAGGAATATTGGAAACCTTTAGGCAGATACAGAACGGAGAGTGCTTAGGCATTATTCTGGGAGGTACGGCGTGCTTTGACAAAAGATTTCTGGCAGAAACTTTTTTTTAAGGGGAAAGCTCTGTCACGAATTGGCAGCCTTTACTTCCCAGAACAATTTTCGGTTCACTTTTGATAGGCCATGTAGAGGATCAACAGACGAACAAAACTGTTTTCTCTATATTCAAGGCTATACTGTTCTTGACGTAAGCTTGCAAAACCTGCAAGTAAACAACCACCAGGAATGGCTTTCTATTTGGGAAGTTAATTTGACACCAGTACCAGTCACCCCCATTTGTTATCAATCCAGCCAGACGGGAGGGCAGACTCAAGGGACTGAATAGTAATTAAAACCAACTAGCCATGACGTAAGCTTGCAGATGGCAAGTAAAATGGCAACTAGATAATTAGTATACACCTTGGGAAACTGCTGACCCAGACATGCTGAATCAACAATGAACTGGGCCATGGACTGTGTAATTAAAACCTGGTTTACCCACAGAGTTGTAAACTGGCTGTTGACCATGAGAACCTAGTTGTGCCCTTGACATGACACCTGATAAGAATAGCTAGGAAATCGCCCAACCGCGATGGATGACCCCATCTGGTAGAGACTAGAGGCGCAAGGTGTGAAATCACTGATAAGACTTAGTGGGCTAATAATTGTCAGACCCACAGGTGTGATGGCCAATTGCAGTGATAAGTGCAATTACCGTCCGGTGGAGATAAGAAGAATTTATGAGGGGAATGCCAAGGAGATACTATGGTCTGCTTGAATCAGCTTAAATAAGGGTCCCTAGCCTGTTTTATGTTAGATTAAGTTTGACTTCAGAACAGGTAGGAACTATCTCAATGTCTGTAGTCATATGCATGAATATTATGTTGGCTGCTAGGAATTATTTCTTAGTAACTAGTCCCTTAGTAAGTCTCTTAGTTTCTTGGATGGATGGACCGATTTTCAGTCTGGGTTATTGCAAGAACTATCATTGTCATAGGTTACTTGAGTGTTCTTTCTGAGTTCTTTGTTCAATATAATTGTGCTGTAAGTGCTACTCTTCTGAGAAGTAGAAACTTATGGAAGGCAGGTCTTGTCTAGATATACTTGAGGTGTCGTAGCAGATGCTTGCCATCTCTTTCTAAACTAGACTAGTTGCTTTTTTTTGGTGTGTGCATTTGTTGTACAGAATATAGTCAATGACTATTTATTTAATTCTTACAGCAGTAACTAAGTGGTGAGAAAACCGGGCAGCTCAGCAAATATGGCTGGTCTGTGTGGTAACTTCAATTAGACGTTGTGTATCTCATTTTGTAGCTATACAATATTAGTACTCATTAATAATGACTGATGCTATTATATTGAGTATCATTATATGTCCATCTTGAAGTAATATAATATTTACGGATGTTGGATGTATGTAGGTGTAAATTCATAAACTAACTAGTGCATTATGCTATGATGTTAAAGTATCATAATATGTCTAGTTTAATCAATATGTTTATGTGTATTGGATGTTTGATATATTGATTTGTCCTATGCAAACCTACCAATATGAAGTGTTATGCTATTGTCTGCGCATTGGCACATTGGCCAATGATTGTGTTGGAAGCAGAGGTGTAATGGTACAGACATTACCCACAATTGGTATATGGTGCTAAACTTTCTCAGTGTATTGTGGGCGTGCGTCCACGGTAATGCATGGAAACCTGGCACAGCTACTGGTCACGGCTTGTAAGCCCGGATGATCAGGCATTGTTATAATACCATTACCGACCCTGTGAGCTGCTAAACTAACTTTGGACGGAGCGGCTGTACGACACAGAATTTCTGTATTAGCGACATGGACATGGGGCGGCAGAAATGTAATCATTACAGGCGTGTGAGACAATTGAAAAGCCTGTCCCAGACTAAAGACAGTAGGGAGAAGGAAGATGGTGAACACAGTAGAGCTGGAAGATAAACTTGGCCAGACTGGTCATTGTATATGTTTGTGTTATGATATGTTTTAATTAGGATTGCGCTGATGTAGAACTGATATAACACATTCTTGACTTTCTTTCAAGCTCTCACAAGGAGCCCTATGTTATAGATCTCAAGACTAGAGACTACTGACTAGGAGTGTCAGGACTGGCAGGATCGCCAGACTACCGGCAAGCTGTTTTTCTTTTGTTGAGTCTACTGGAGAGTGGGGATCTGGACCACAGTTCCAGATAGATGAAGTAACAAGTAAAGTTACGTAATGTTTCTCATCACAATATGTTATATGATTTTATCATCCTCATATTGACAATCATCCGATGTCTATTGTTATGATTAGCAAATAAATGTTGTAGTATTGTAACTCATAGTTCTGTCGTTATATTTTAATTCCAATTGTGCATACGTGTTGTGTGTGTACATTGGTGGGGGTTCACTTACACACCAAGGAAGGGAGCAGTCAGGGAGAAAAACCTGTACTGGAATAGTTGTCTTTACACTTTAATTCAGACGTAAAAATCTATTCTAACTAACCTTCTTCTTCCCATCCTTGGCGAATATTCAGCACAGTTCATTTCATTTTGTAACGAGCCACTAGGAACTGTACGTTGGATATTCAAGGGCTTAATCTGTAGTTCAGCCATATAGATTTTGTCCCTAGTCAGTTTCTGACTATCTGGGGTTGCTCGCCAGTGAATAATACATTCATCTAGCCGGTGGGGCACCCCGACTTCTGACACTCACTTCCATGTATTGGGTATTTCGTTCGCCTCTGACCGCTCCCCGCACAGACCAGGAACGGTCAGTCTGCAGACGACATCCACTCAGCAAGCTTTCGCTTTGGACTTCTACGTAATTGATTCGCTAGCCAAGAGTTCCATTTCGCGTTAATGGGATGTTTTTCTGCCTTAGTCTGCAGACGACATCGATTCTGCAGCTTTTCACTTCGGACTTCCACGTATGAATTCGCCAGCCAAGCGTTCCAATTCGTGTTAATGCGACAATGTCCACTCAGCAAGCTTTCGCTCCGGACTTCCATGTAATTGATTCGCTAGCCAACCGTTCCATTTAGTGTTAATGAGACGTTTCTCCAACTTTGACTGTACTCACTCAATGAGTTTTTTTATTCAGACTTGTGCATCGTAACTACTGCGTGCGATTGGGACGCTTTTTCACCTTTAGTAACGCTCACGAGGTAGGCTACGTGTGCTGCCGGATCAGTACCTTACCTCCTTGCAGCAGAGAGCGAATAACGGCCAGGCCCTCTCATCCGGGGGGTCCCTCATATCCCTCAGGTGAGCGAGCGCCTGCGAACAAGTATCTGGACCAAGCATGTAGCTGGCTCAGCATCTCACCTCCTTTTGCAGTGGGTGAGTATCGGCTCGGCCCTCACATTCGGGAGATATTGGCTTAGATGCGTTCAGCCATATCCCTCAGCTGAGAGCCGTAGAATATGTGTCTGGACCAAGAATGTAGTGGCATCGTGCGCCTGAGCCGGTCTGTTTTTTTCTTTTTGGCCTTGACTGCCTGTCCTCAGTCTACCAGCAGAGCGGCAGGTGTGTGTCTCTCTTGGTCTGGTCCTTATCCTTTGAGCTGTGCTACAGTCAACATAGCTATTGGGTCATTGAGACACGCAAGCCCCTCAACCACGGCAAGGTGGAGATACGTCAGAGGGATTTCGAGATATTGTTTATATGATCTATATCTGCAATGTTGTCTCTTTTATAAACTTCACTGTCTTTTTTTTTTTTTTTAGTTCACTCACTGGTTCATAGAGTTTATCTTCCACTGTTGTTTCTCTAGGCCTGAAAGTTTGCCTAGATATGTGGTATTTTGGGCGGTCTTGGAGTATGTGATCTGTTGTCTGCGACGCCATTGGCTGATTAATTAGTGGGAATAAAATGTAGAGAACTAACCAAATTCAAGTGAGGCAAGTGGAGAAGACAAGACGCTGACGCTGGATGTGACACACACTGAGAAAACCTGAGGACAATATAACTTGACATTCATTTGCCTGAAACACGAGGTCGAGATAGACACGCGGTTGCCAATGATATGCAGGGCGAACTAGATCGAATTTCCTCATGGTGTGCTGATGCCGGCGCCCTTGTCAACCCTGCAAAGGCATCGGTTACATGGGTCTCCCTAAACAACCATATTGTGAACACAGACCTGCCTGAAGTAAGAATGGATGGGAGCATTTTGAGTAGAACCCAGTCAATGACATATTTTGGCGTGAGACTTGATCGTAGCCTGTCCTTCAGAGATCATGTCGATTATGTCATAACGAAAGCTCGAAAAGGTTTGCCAGCAATGAGAGTCATGGCGACTGCTAATATCGAGCAAAGACTGCTAATACTTCTGTTCCAAGGACTGGTGCTTTCATGCATCGAGTATGCCCTGACCATCCTCACTGTCAGTCCTAAACAGATTGGAAGACTTGAAAAGGTACAAAACGAAGCCATGCGCATCATTTTGGGCTGCACGAGAGACACCAGCTGTGTAGCAATGAGATACCTCCTTGACTTCCCGACAATGGAACACAGGATCAAGATCTGGAGAGCTCGTGCATACTTAAAAATAAGTGCAGATGAGCAGCACCCTCTGCATGATGCTATATTCAGAGAAAAGGGCGACAGGCTAAAGAGGGGCAAATCATGGATGGGTCGGGCGGAAGATGTCGTCAGACAGGTCTGCAGTCTTACCAGTATCAACCCCGGCAAGGAATGGGTGCCGGTGCCTCCGGCTTTTAAGTGCACTTTCTCTTGCATTACCACACTCGACAGACGGTGCAGAGAGCAGAACCCTGCCGCTGTCAATGCAGAGGTCAACGCGCTCATCTATGAACACTCAGATAGCCCCGAAGTGCTCATCTATACAGATGGATCTGTTGCAAAGCAGCAGAGAAGTGCGTGGGCATTTACAGCCCGTTTAGCGGGCCGAACCGTTCAAGAATATAGTGGTGCCCACTCTATGACCACGAGCAGCATGACGATGGAGGTGATGGCAGTTACACAGGCTTTCATATGGCTGGAATCACAGCATTATACCAACGTGTGTGTACTAAGTGACTCAATGAGCATGATTAAGAAGGTCGAAGCTGGAGCTGTACGCAGACAGTGGACTGAGTCGCTGCGGAAGTCTGTTGTCCTTAATGACCGGGACATGCGGGAGTCGAGGGAAATGAACGAGCTGATAAACTGGCTGGCTCTGCACCCCCTGTAGATGGCCAGCCCACGGATCGTGCCGATGTTATTAACGCCCTTAAAAATATGGCGAGAACAGAGGACTTTGACGTCAGTGAATCCACATCGCTGTCCAGGATGAAAGACTTGCGAGTAAGAATCGGCACGGCCAAGCGCGAGAGGTACATTGGGAAAATCGAGGTGCCTCGTCAACAAACACAGAACTGGCACTATTAGCCACCTGACGCTGATGCATATGCTGGGGGGAGGATCTGAGCACCTATGGACCTGTCCGGAGTGCAATGAAGATACCCCAACTGATAACTGATATCTGATAACTTGCCTGAAACCCACAAGGCTAACGAGATAGCTGGAGATCTAAAAATACTCGGATAAGAGAATTACAGAGGTGAATAATATTGGGAGGACATGGAGACAGCTGCTAGAGATAGCAACAGATGGAACTGTTTGGCGAAGTTAGAGAGAGAGAGAGAGAGAGAGAGAGAGAGAGAGAGAGAGAGAGAGAGAGAGAGATGCAGCATATAGAAGAAGACATGACAGCTTGGCGTGCTTTTGTTGAGGACGTATGCCCTAATGTAGGGATAATGGGCAAAGGAAGAAAGAAGAAGAATGGAGAGAACTGGAGGAGATAGCAAGAGACAAGACTGGCGTAGTTTTGTGATTGCCTATGCCCCACTGTGAGATAAAAGGGAAGAGGAATATTGGAGAAATCAATCAATCAATCATGTGCCATGCCGGAAAGCGTGGGCGGTCATGACTCGCCATGTCACTCGATCACCAGTGTCGTGGATCAGCTCAGTGTTCCTGTCTCGTCCAAGCCATGTTGCTAAGCCATCCAGGTATTTTCCTCTCGGTATTCCTCTTGGTCTGTTCCTTCAATCTTGCCAGTTGTCACCAAGTTCTCCAATCCATCTCTTCTCATAACATGTCCAAAAAATTTTGACTGTCTACGTCTAATTTCTCTAATCAGTTTACGATGTTCATTTGTCTCCTGTAGTACTTGGTCATTGGTTTTTCTGTCTGTCCATGGTATTCTTTGCATTTTCCTCAGAAACCACATTTCTACAGCCATCAGATGTTTTTCAGCTTGACTGCTCATTGTCCATGTTTCACATCCATACAAAAGAACAGGCTCTATGTATCCCCTCAACACTCTTTTTCTCGTTTCAATTGACATCTTTTTATTGGTCAGAATGTTTTTCATCTTGCTAAAGGCTACTTTTGCCATGGCGATTCTTGTTCTAATCTCTTCAAGGCATCTCCTATCAGATGTTATGACTGTTCCAAGATAATTGTACAATTACAATTGGAGAAAACTGCAGGATATAGCAAAGATATGACAACTTGGCGTTGTTATGTTGAGGGCCTGTGTCCCTATGTGGGATAAAGGGCAGAAGAATAACTGAGAGAGCTGCAGTATACAGCAAAAGAAATGACGGCTTGGTATAGTTTTGTTGAAAGCCTTTATCCCAAAAGGAGATGAAAGAAGACGAAGAGTTATCTCTTTCTTGGTAAATATTGGGGTTTCCTCCCTTACAGCCTCGTTCTGGAAACCGAATGTCGGACACAGAAAAAAAAAAATAATAGAAGGAGCAGAAGTCAGAGGACGCCATTTTGCAGCCTAAACTGCTGTTATTGTGTGGATATCTCATATTTTGCGCTCCTCCACCATGGGGGAAACAAAAATAATTTATCATATCGATGATGAGGATACTCCTTATTTAATTAAACTTCCTGTTCCAGCGGATAGAGTGACTCTAGGTGATTTTAAAAATGCCTTGAATAGACCAAATTTTAAGTTCTTTTTCAAGTCGATGGACGATGATTTTGGGTAAGTAGTGTCAGTGTATTTATTTATTATTAGTAGAAAGAACTCGCTTAGGGAGTGATGAAATTCTATATTGAACCTGTTTTTCTGTATGGCAGTGAATCTTGGAAGGTAAATGAACAAATTAAATTAGGAAGAATTTAGAAGCAACGGAGATGTGATGTGGTGTTGTCGTTGACTGTTGGTGTTATATGTTTCGAAAATCTTTGACTGCCAGATATGAGAAGATAATTATTCAATTAGCGACTAAACATCAAGAGGACTAACTGGAACATTATAATATACTTATACTATAATAAGAATGAGACAGGTATATGTCTTTGTAATGTGATGAGAAGGGAGGCAGGAAAGCATCCTGACAACTGGAAGGATCAACGGAATCAGAGGAAAACCAGGATAAATAATTCTGGATAGTCTGCACAGTCACTGCTGAGACAATGGCATAGAGGAATAATATTATCATTAACAACAGAGTTGAACCAGAACACCAAAGACCTAGATTTGTATAGAGACATGAACGCCCACGCCAGCTGGCAGGGTGCATGATGCTAATAATTAAGTACTCACTACTAATAAGAGGGTACAGACATGTACTTGTTTGACTCAGACTGTGTGTGGCAGTGAATCATGGAATGAGAATGAACATGGAAGAACTTTGAAGCAAGGAAAATGTGGCTTCTGAGACTAAGTTTAACATTGTGAATGAATACCTTACTTGGACTGCAGTTCTTTAAATTAAGCAGCATTTAAGAAAATGAAAACTTTCTAAAGTCACTGTAATTGAAGGGAGAAGTTATTCAGAGTGCACTGTGAATAATCGAAGTGATTATTCACAGATGCGGTTGATGACGTGACTGGTCACGTGGGGTCACTGAGCGGTCATCGCAGATCCATAGAGCACACTTTATTCAGCTTCGAGTTTCTCAGTTCTATATTTTTCTTCTTCTTCTTCTTTCGTTCGCTTGAAATATGTCTATAACTGCAGTGCTGTCTCTTGTATGAAATGAACTGTCTTTTTCAGTTCACACAGCGGTCCATAGAGTTTATCTTCCACTGTCGTCTCTCTAGGCCAGAAGGTTTGCCTAGATATGTTATATTTTGGGCAGTCTTGGAGTATGTGCTCTGCTGTCTGCGACGCCAATCCACATGTACACATGGCTGTTTCACCAATCTTGAATTTTGTATACATGTGGTTGCGTAATCTATTGTGCCCTGTTCTGAGGCGCAGAATAATGACTTGTTCTGGTCTATCCATAACATGGTAGTCATCTTGAGCAGGTTTTGGTGGCTTTCTGACTGATTTGATCATTCTTTTCTTTTGGTGGTATGTTACAGGCACATCAGGCTGTTCTTCTTTGGCTCCTTCCTTAGCCAATTGATCAGCTCTGTCGTTCCCGGGTACTCCACAGTGGGATGGTATCCACTGTATGGTGACCTTATGCTGACTGCTAAGTTCAGAAAGTAGTGTCCTTAGTACTGGCAATTTCCCAGACAGGAGCGCCTCGAGTACTGATTTTGCATCTGTCAATAGCACCACAGGTTGTGTACCATTGCTGGTATTTAGTAATTTCTCTGTTGCTATCTTGATTGCCTCAATTTCAGCATCGTAGTTATGGCAGTACTTTCCTATCGGTACTCTAGCTGTGTCCCTGGTATTATTTGGGTATTCTATGTACACTCCCGCTCCTCCATTTCGAACAGCATTTTGTGCTGACCCATCTGTGTAGACTCGGATCCAGAGGTCCTGTGGGTATTCTTCATCAAGGAAGCTGAGAGTGGCTGTTCTGCGCTGCACACTGTTCTGATCTTCCTTGTCAAATATTCCTCTCACTTTTGTCTGGATTTGTAATGATAGTCTATGCTCATCTTTCCATGGAGTTCGCTCTGGAATAGTTGTTAGGGGGATACCAACTGTGGGCAGATCGGTGGTTTCTCTGCAGAGTCGTTTGGCCTGGTGGATAAAACTACTTCTTTTCAACCGCCCCATAGCTAGGTTTTCAAATCTGTTCTTCATAGGGTGGCCTGGCAAGCTGAGGAACTTTGTTTGTATTAGCGTTTTCGTATCTCTGCGCTCACTCAGTGCTTGTGTCCTCCCCATCTTCTCCATTTCCACTATAGGGGTTGATCTCATCCCTCCTGTGGTGACTCTAAGTGCTTGATTTTGCACTTTGTCCAGCTCTTGTAGTGTGGTTTTTGCTGCCGAACACCATGCAGTTGACCCGTATTCCAGGTGTGGTCGTATGCTCTGTTGATAAACTTTGCTAAGTATTTTCCCACTGGCTCCCCATGTGGTTCCACTTAGCTTTCTCAGGATGGCTATTTTCCTTCTGGCTTTTGTTACTGCTTTGTTGATGTGCTTTCTCCATGTCAGCCTGCAATCAAATGTTACTCCAAGGTATGTTGGTTCTTTATCTTCTCGTAGGGGTGTTCCATTTATCTGGATGGTCCCTGCCTTTTGTTTTGGAGAGAGGGTAAATAGGGTGGTGCTGCACTTGTCATTGTTTATGCTGACACACCATCTATTTGCCCATGCAACAAATGTATCTACAGCTCTTTGTAGTAATCTGGTGGCCACTGATGCATGTTCATTTGTGCTCCATAGAACCAGGTCATCGGCATACATTGCAGCTTTAATTCCATGCGGTAGATTAGCAACGAGATCATTGATGAAGATTAGAAAGAGTGTGGGGGACAATACTCCGCCCTGGGGAACTCCGTGACGCAGTAGTACTTTCTTGCTCTTTAGTCCATCTATCTGTACTCGGGCTCTTCTGTTGTGCAAGTATGCTTTCACCCATTTGTACATTCTTCCATTGACTTTGCAGTTTCTCAGTTTATTCATCAGACCTTCTTTCCAGACTTTGTCAAAGGCTTTCTTCAAATCTATCCATGCCGCAAGCACCAGCTTCTTCTCTTGGAATGCATCCTCAATTTCTTGAGAGAGGTAGGTTGTCTGATCTTCCGTAGAGTAGCACTGCCTAAAGCCAGCCTGCTGTGGCACAAGGATGTTTTTACTTTCAATGTACCACTGCAGTCTGTGATTGATGATGCGCTCCAGTGTTTTGCAGAGACAGCTGGTGAGGCTAATTGGTCTGTAGCTAGAGGCAATGGAACTATCTTTCCCTGATTTTAGGAGGGGTATCATGATTGCTTCTCTCCATGCTTGTGGAACACTGCCTAAGGTCCAACTGTTATTGAAGATCTGCAACAGCTTTGCTTTGGCCTCTGTTCCTAGGTTCCTGATCATTTCATTGGAGATACCATCAGCTCCTGGTGACTTTCTCATTTTCAGTTTTGATATGGCTAGCTCCAGTTCGCTGATTGTGATGGGTGCCTCCAGAACCTCATGTACTATTTCCTTCTGTCCTGTATGTTGCCGTTTCTCTTGAATCTCTTGTTGTTTCTCTGGACTGATTTTGATATTGTTATCTTGTGCGAATGAGTCCGCAAAATGGTCAGCTGCTTGCTTTCTTGTTAAGATGTTTCCATCTTTATGTAGTGCAATTTTTGAGTTTCTCCCTGTGCCCTCATCGTTAAGTTGTTTTATTAGCTTCCACAATTTCTTTGTGTCTCTTTCAAAGTTCAGAGACTCTGTTTTTTCCTGCCAGCTTTTCCGTCTAGCCTGCAGCTTGGCCCTTTGAAATTTGGCTTTTGCATGCTGGAATTTATTGTGGTGCTCTTGGCTGGGTGTGGCCTCTGCTTGCTTTCTACATACTTCCACATCATTATGCAACTGTTCCAGTTCACTACTTCAGTAGGGTTTATATTGTTTATGGGCTCCTCTTGGTACTGTTTCTCGCGCTGCCTGTAGTATGCATTTCCCAAACTCTTCAACTACTTTATTTATGTCTTTCTCAGTGTTCAGGTTTCTAATCAGTATGCTGGTGCAATGCTTGTACACTGCCCAGTCTGCTTTCTTGTAGTTCCACCTCGAGAGGGTGCTGCTTTCACTTACAAGCTCATTTTCTACAGTTAGAAAGACTGGTCGATGGTCACTGCCACCTAGTTGTTTCCCAACAATTCGTGTAATGTTCCACTCCAGGTCTGGTGAATGAAAAGCCGGGTCAGGTGTAGTTATAGAGTGCCATGATCTCGAGTAGAAAGTATGTGGGTCGGACGGCTTGTTAACCAAGATGAATCTATTCTCATCCTGCCAGTCTTCCAGTCTCTCTCCTCTCTGGTCCATGTGATCATAGCCCCAACTCTGCGAGTGGCTGTTGAAATCGCCGCACACAGTCATTTCTTCTGTTAATGGTAGTGTGTCCAGTGCCTGTGGACGGTCACTTGGACAGTAGTAATTTATCAGATGTAGGTCTGTATAGCCTGTTTTAAGTTTAAGTGTCTGATACTCAGCCCCTTCCATATAGACTTCGATTTGGGAAGCAGTGATGTTATTTTTTACAAGGGTAAGTATCCCACCTTTTCGCCTGTCCTTTCGGTCAGATCGGTAACACTGGTAGCCTCTGATTTTGAAGGCTATATTTTCGTTGAGGTGAGTTTCTTGCAAGCAACATATGCTTACTTTTTCTTTGTCCAGGATGTTTTCTAATTCTACTTTTTTGTTGCTGACTCCCTCCGCATTCCAGTGCATTATTTTAAGTCTTAGTTTAGTATGACCAGCTGTTCTATTCTCATGTCCCCTGGCTCCACAGGACATCTGAGAAGGACCTCCAGTAGTTGGGGTTGGACCCTTTCGAGACATAGGGCCCGGCACTGCACCTGCCTGGGGGTCCAAAGCAGGACGAGCACCATAACGTTTAGCAGCAGTCGACATATTCCATTTTGCGTAATTGCGTGGCATTCTGATTTCTGTGGTGCGCCTCCTGGCTGGTTGCCTCCGTCTTCAGCACCTTTCCTTTGCTAGAGCAGACTGTGGTCTCACTCGAGTTTAGATGTGTACACACGCACACACGTGTCTGCACATGCATGTATGTGTATACACATCTAGAGCACACTGGTTATTTTCCGGTGCCAGATACTCGCCGTTGCCCCTTCTCCTGTTAGTTAAAACAGTTCCGCCACATGAAGGCCAGGAGTTGGACTTTTGCTGCAGAGGTTATGTATTCACGAGCCATTGGGGTATTTAAGCAATGTTGGGCGCTCACCCCAACACTGCGCCCCGGCTACATACAGCAATTTGGAACCAGTTCTATATTTTAATTTGTAATGTTTAATGTTTTACAGCGATGAGGGCAGACTGCAAGATCATATTAATAATGAGTTCTACATGCAGCAGATACAATATGAGTATAAATAAATGCCAAAACCGATGTAATGCAAGTTAGCAGATCGCCTGGTCCACTAAGTATACAGATAAATAGCACATCTCTGAAACAAGTTAAAGAATTCAAATATCTTGGAAGTATGATCACAGAAGATGGTAGATTGGACAGAGAAATCAAAATCAGATGTCAAAAAGCTAGTGCACTTACATATCAACTATCACCGATATTGAAACATCCAAATATACCCATGTTCGCAAAACGGCAGATAATAAAAAGAATATTAACACCAACCCTGTGCTACCATGTCCAAACTTACACATTATCCAAATCACACTTGTGTAAAATTAATACGTGTGAGATTAGATGCTTCAGGAGAGGTGCCAACTAAACTAACCAAGACCAAATAAGAAATGATATTATCAAACAGACAGTGGGATCAACATCTTGTGCCGCATCTATTGAAAGGCAGAAGATCAAGTGGTTTGGCCATGTCATTAGAATGCAACATCATCAATTACCATCACTGGCTCTACATCAAAGATCATTTGTGACGAGACCAAGAGGATGCCCAAGAAGAAAATAGATTGATGACATCAAAGACATTGTACAATCACATGGAATGACACTATCCAGTGCTGCCTATTAGGCGCTGGAGCGCAAATTATTCTTCCCCACGATGCTTGACGGCTGAAGTGGAAGATGATGACGATGATGATTAATGTTTACTGTGCGAAGATGACATATTTTTTTTCACCTAAAAAAATTGCCTCCCACAGCAGGGAATCGAACCCCAGTCTCCAGCGTGGCTGGCGGAAATACTAACCACTATGCTACTGAGGACAAGATAATTAGTCCACAAAAATTAATAATATAGTCAAACACATGTCCCGATGACTTCAACGTGTGTCACGTGACCAGCCGAATATGTGAATAATGCTGATCATTATTCCCAGTGCACTGGGAATAAGTCTGTTCAACAATATATCCACCCCAAGCTATAAGCAATGGCAAACTACTGAACGTAACATTTGCCTAGTACATCAACAGCAGCTGAAAAATGCTGGTGTTGACTGCAATGTCCCGTAAGGGATACACAACAAAAAATATAATATAAAAGCTATAATGCATAAATGCATTGGATTATCCCATGGTTCTTCTCATTACCATCGCTGAGACGAAGTGGTTACGATTGCAATTCGCAATCCCACAAACCATACAGCTGCGGGTGATTTGGAAGCAGACTGCCTTGTGCTGATTTTCCCAGTGCACTGGGAATAATCACTCTGATAATTGAATGTCAGAAAAAGATAGTTGAAATGTTATGTAGACCCTGTTATGGACTCGCTGGAAAGAGCTTTGAACCTGCAGAGATAAGGTTCCTGAATGCCCCGGGGAGGTTAACCCGGTCAACAAATGCCTGTAGAGGTCGGATGTGTTGGCCTAACGGCGCAAGAACGCAGCTCTGCTGTAAACAGGCACAACACAGTCACTTCCGAAAAAAAAAAATCTGGATGAACGCAGAAGAAGAAGGTTCCTGAATGAATGTTGTGAATATCTTGTGAATGACAAATACCTCTGAAGTCTGAGTGGGTTCACCTGATTGCGAGAGACATTGGTAATAGAAAAAGCGAAACCACATGCACAATTCAGTCCAGTGCTACTAGAAGTAGTGTTCATGGGCTACACTTGAGTTCACAACAAGCAAGCGCCCTCAAGAAAATATGAAACTACAACATTATTTACAAATATAAGAAAGAGACAAACAGCATTCTTGAGTCATGTGTTCAGAAGAAAGGCATTGGGGAACATCGTGACAGCTGGCCAGATCAGTGGGAAGAAAGACAGACTGAGAGAAATGATGTTTGATTGGCTGAAATGGTGGCATGGAGGAATATCATCAGCAGAGTTGATCCAGAACACTGAGGGTCAAAATCTGTGGACCCCGGGAAGGTTAACCCGGTCAACAAATACCCGCAGAAGTCGGATGTATCGGCCTAACAGCGCAAGAACGCAGCTCTGCTGTAAACAGGCACAACGCAATCACGTCCGAAAAAAAAAACTCTGGATGAACGCAGAAGAAAAAGAAGAAAATCTGTGGAGAGACATGATCGTCTGTGCCAGCTGGCAGGTCACATGATGACTCACTACTGTCTTTTGAATATATTACCATATTTGTATTAGCAGTTATGTAATGCCGGTCTCTATGGCAAAGTGGTTATGGACACGGTTTGTGATCCCGCATACCCGCGTTCGAAACACATCTGCGCGTGATTTGGCAGCAGACAGCGCTGCGCTGGTTTTTACGAAATGGTATGGGTGCTGGTCATTCAGAAAGCAATGGCAAACTACTGAACGTAAACTTGCCAAGACATCAACAACAGCAAAAAATGTTGATGTTGACTGCAAACGTCCTGTTGTTAGTAACAGTTACGAGAGATTGACTATATGCAGTTTCTAAAAAAAAATATCAGCTGTTGTTAACTTATTATTTCTAATTGCTATCCTCACTTCAGAGGTCACAGATTGTGAGAATTTTTGCCCTGGCCATGCAGGAGTGCGGGGGAATGAACAGCCTGATAGGCTGGCAGGGAATGCACCTCTTGGTGGTAGATTACCTATGGGAAAGGGAGAGGTGATCATGCACCTGTGGGACCAGGTGGAGAAGGCGATGGAACATATTGAGAACCCGTATGTGGAAAGAATGAGATTGTGGGTGATCGGCAGGGGTTCTGGAAGAATCTCAAAACTGAGAGGGAAGACCAGGAAAACTTTCAATCAGAAAGCGGTGGGAACGATTAGGAGTATGACTCTTCACTGGCTGTTGAAAGAGGGGACGGAGCGCATATGGGAATGTCCTGGGTGCAGTGATGTCGGTTCTTAGCTCAACTCAACCATTTCTAATTGATTGATTGATTGATTTAGGAACCGACATCACAGCATTCAGGACATTCCCATAAGCGCTCCGTCCCCATCCTCAGCAGCCAGCGAAGAGTTCCAACACTAATAGTTCCTAATTGAAATTAATTACTGAATTGATTTCAGCTATAAATTTATAAAATAACAAATACACTGTTATTTTACATACCACATATCATACGATTGCATAAGCATTGCCAGGTACACTAATAAACTGTTATGATTATTTAACAATTATATAACTAGTATAATTGCACAGCACCAACAATATATCTACCCCAAGCTATAAGCAATGGCAAACTACTGAACATTTGCCTAGTACATCAACAGCAGCTGAAAAATGCTGATGTTGACTGCAACATTCCGTAAGGGATACGCAACCAAAAATATAATATAAAAGCTATAATGCATAAATGCATTGGATTATCCCATGGTTCTTCTCATTACCATCGCTGAGACGAAGTGGTTACGATTGCAATTCGCAATCCCACAAACCATACAGCTGCGGGTGATTTGGAAGCAGACTGCCTTGTGCTGATTTTCATACAATGGTATGAGTGTGAGTCATTGAGAAAGCAATGAAAATCTAGTGAACATAAACTTGCCATGAAATCACAAACTGCAAAAAAAAATGCTACAATGTTCTGTAAAGGATATGCAACTAAATTTTAAGTCTCATTACAAAGACAGACTCATTCAAAGCTGGGAGGGATATACATAGTTTTGCTAATACATAATTGCTCATAATGATTATAAAGTGCCATGCTGAATGCAGGTGATGTTCCTCTATCATAATAGACCTCTGTATTTGTGTGCTCTTGCACCGCTGATCATCTCCCGTGTTACTTTGCAGTCTTCCAGCATATCTCCCTCTGTAACGGATCCTGTTCACCTTGCCTTGTCTATAAGTCTCTTTCATCTTGTAGTTAAGTCTGTTCACCTTCTCTCTAAGTCTCTTTCATCTTCACCTTGTCATTAAGTCTGATCATCTTGCCTCTAAGTCTGATCACCTTGTTTCTAAATCTGAACATCTTGTAATTAAGTCTATTCACCATGTCTCTAAATCTTTCAACCTTATCTCTTAAGTCTGTTCACCTTGTCTCAAAGTCTGTTCACCCTGTCGCTAAGTCTGATCACCGTGTAATTAAGTCTGATCACTGTGTAATTCTGTTCACCTTGTCTCTAAGTCTGTTCACCTTGTCTCTAAGTCTGTTTACCTTGTCTCTAAGTCTGTTCACCTTGTCTCTAAGTCTCTTTCATCTTGTAATTAAGTCTGTTCACCTTGTCTCTAAGTCTGTTCATCATGTCTCTGTCTCTTTCATCTTGTCTCTAAGTCTCTTTCATCTTGTAATTAAGTCTGTTCATCTAGTCTTTAATTCTGTTCACCTTGTTTCTAACTCCCTCAGTCTTCTCTGTTGTCATAACCTTTTCCAGTCTCTTGTCTCATGACTGTGAAAGGCAAAAACCATTATTTTGGGGGCTATTTCAAAACTTGCCATTTATCAAGATAAAGAGGAAAAAGAGAGGAGTTCTGAGCTAACAAGTTTGGAACACAAAAATTGTGAATTACACACTGAGTAGAGATTCATCTGTAACATGAACAGAGAAACACACTTTGTTGTCATTCATCTAGACCACATGTGTCAAATTCAAGGCCCGCGGGCCACATCAGGCCTGACATACAACCATATCAGGCCCGAGATGTCTCAACCGACGTACAAATATATTCGGCCCGAGAGAGAATGTTAGGCAAAAATATTTTTAATGGCCACGATATAAAGTGCAAATCAGATTCTCTAAATACCAGTCTTGTCGAATGATAGGCTACCTGAGAGTGTTCTCGCTTCAGTCAGAATAAGCAAAAATAAAAGTTGTGCAGTGAGTGGATGTTCGTCGTTATAGTGACCTAGCAACGTTCAGTTGCTCGTATTGGATTGGTGTATAAGAAATGAAAATAGTGTAGTGCCTGGATATTACATCACCTTTTCCCGCTACGGCTAACCTGATATCAATCAAGCGTCTGTCGGTAGATATACAATATTATTTAAATCAAAGCTAGCATTTAAAATAACCAAGAGAAAAGTTGGTTCTGAAAACAGAACCTTTCAAAGCCGCTGGAAGGCTGAATATATGTTTACTGACATTGGCGGTAAACCTGTGTGTCTAATTTGTGGAGATAATGTGGTTGTGATCTGAGACGGCACTACCCAACATAAATGAACTTGCAGCCAAGAAAAGATGCCAGACATCGTGCTCTGAGAAATTGACATAAGAGTGACAATGTGCATACCAATGATTTTTTATTATTAAAACTGTTTTCTGTTTTAATTTATATTAATGTTTAAAAAGGTTTAATTTTCGGCTTATTGAATGTTAATCCTGTTCGGCCCGCAACCTTACGTATGATTTGAGTTTTAGCCCGCTGGGCGACCTGATCTAGACCATAGATCAAAGTTACACAGCAGCCATTCAACCGGACCATAGAGGAACACAGAAACACAGTAGTCATTCAGTCAGAACATACTGGGACACAGTAACACACTCTGTAGTCATTCAGTCAGAACATACAGGGACACAGTAACACACTCTGTAGTCATTCAGTCAGAACATACAGGGACACAGTAACACACTCTGTAGTCATTCAGTCAGAACATACAGGGACACAGTAACCCACTCTGTAGTCATTCAGTCAGAACATACAGGGACACAGTAACACACTCTGTAGTCATTCAGTCAGAACATACAGGGACACAGTAACACACTCTGTAGTCATTCAGTCAGAACATACAGGGACACAGTAACACACTCTGTAGTCATTCAGTCAGAACATACAGGGACACAGTAACACACTCTGTAGTCATTCAGTCAGAACATACAGGGACACAGTAACACACTCTGTAGTCATTCAGTCAGAACATACAGGGACACAGTAACACACTCTGTAGTCATTCAGTCAGAACATACAGGGACTCAGTAACACACTCTGTAGTCATTCATCCAGAACATACAGGGACACAGTAACACACTCTGTAGTCATTCATCCAGAACATACAGGGACACAGTAACACACTCTGTAGTCATTCAGTCAGAACATACAGGGACACAGTAACACACTGTAGTCATTCATCCAGAACATACAGGGACAATCAGCAGTCACTCAACATGACTATTGAATGCATTGTATTCCTCTATGTTCTGGTTGAATGGTTGCTGTATTGTATCCCTCTATATTCTAGTTGAATGGCTGCTGTGTTGTGTTCCTCTAGTTTCTGGTTGATTGACTACTGAGTGTTACTGTCTTCCATTTATGACGTATCTCCATGTCCATGCCTTAAACCACAGCATATTTTTCTCAGGTGGCCTCTACCTCTTCTGCTATTCCGATATCTCTCTTCTTATTATATGATCAAAGAACACAGTTTGACTCTTTCTTATCATCATCATCATGTGCCATGCTGATAAGCATGGGGGGTCAAGTTTCACCATCTCACTCGATCAGCAGAGTCGTGGATCAGCTCAGTGTTCTTGTCTTGACCATGTCTTATAGTTACGTGTAGTTTTCTACTTTAATTACCCTCTTCCAGGCAATCATTGTCGGTTACTCTGGCCGTCCGAGGTTTTTGCAACATTTATTTCAGGAACTACATCTCTTCTTCTTCCCTCGCCTCTTCCCCTTCCTCCTCCTTCTTCTTTTGCCATTGCTGCTTCTACTGCTAATGACACCTCCAGATGTCAATCTGAATATATTTAAAAATAGCAATAGTCAAGTTGAAGTTGTTCATAGAGGTCTTCTTCTTCTCCTCCTCCTCCCCATCCTCCTCTTCTTCTTCTTCTTCTTCTTCTTCTTCTTCTTCTTCTTCTTCTTCTTCTTCTTCTTCTTCTTCTTCTTCTTCTTCTTCCTCCTCCTCCTCCTCCTCCTCCTCCTCCTCCTCCTCCTCCTCCTCCTCCTCCTTCTTCTTCTTCTTCTTCTTCTTCTTCTTCTTCTTCTTCTTTGCTTGAAATTTGTCTATATCTGCAATGTTGTCTTTTATATACATTTCACTGTCTTTTTTAATTCAAGCAGTGGTCCATAGAGTTAGTTTGTCCTCAAATTGAGCAAGTGTGGGCCAAAGTAGTTTTCTCTGTTCTACATATGTTGGACACTCTTACAGCAAATCTGTAGTCGTCATGTTACCAATTCCACAGTTACATTCATAAGTATCAGCCGATTATGCCGTGTGTGAAGTCTGTAAATTGCTACATGTTCACTTTGGTTGAATTTTAATATGCATTATCTTTCTAGTAGCCTGGATGCTCTGATTCATGCTCGATTTTATAAGTGTTTCTTATAAATCTCTTTACCTCATCATAGGTTATGTCTGTGGTTGAATTCTAAATGATGCACTGGAGATTAAGAAAGTGGATGGAAGAGGAAGAAGTGTGCTATTTGTTATGCCAAAACACTGCTCGAGAGATGTGTATTTAGACATATACTGGGTGTTTGTAAAGTCTCTACACTTTGTATGTAGAACAAATTTGAAAAAAATCCTTTCTTCCATTGATAAGACCATTCTGTTTGGAGTGCAAAGAATTACTCCAGCAGACAACAGCCATTCACTGAATATTGCTTCACGATGGACTGCGGAGCACATGTTTTGATGATATGTATTTCATTTGTCAAATTTATTCTACATACAAAGTGTAGTGAGACTTTACAAACACCGGTATAACAGTGATAGAATTGGCTACTTCACTAAGTGTCACAATGAAAAAGAGAGCATCACTATAACTATATCTTCTGTATCGTCCGCAGGGTTGTAAAAGAAGAAATTGTGGATGAAAATGCACATTTACCATGTTTCAATGGCAGAGTTGTATCATGGGTGAGTTCTTGTGTGTTATCGAATGAAGAACATTACATTCAATAAATTTGTTTTAAAAGTCAGACATATGTGCCATGGTTATGGTGTCCGCCTCAAGCATAGAAACCAGGTATAATGCCAGCATAAGGTGGAGAATGTTTGAAAAATGTTTGAAAATGTTTAAAATGATAACACATGACCCTCTAATCTCTTAGGTATTTTTTTTTTATTATTGCGTTCACTCGCTTTGAACTTAAGGGTAGTTCATACACGTGCTGCTACTTTTAGTGCACTGGACTGATCTTTGCATGTGGATTAGCTTTCCCTATTACCAGTGTCCTTCGACTTCAGGTGAACCCACTCCAACTTCTGAGGTACTTGCAATTTACGTACCCAAGTAAAGGACGAGAAGTCAACTCTTTATTCCAACTGACTGGTGTAGGGGTTGAGCCTGCTACTGGAAGTTAAAGAGTTAACGCTCTTATCCATTCGTCCATGCTGACATCCTCTTTAGTAGTAAGATCTTAGATTCTAGAAGCAATGAATGAATCACCGAAAAACGAGAAGTAGATGTGAGATTTACTAGAGCATGATTACAAGAGAGAAAATGGACGTTGCGGCCAAAGCCTTTGTCAGCAACAGAACAAACAAATAAAACTAGACAAACAAATACATGAAAGACGCAGCATGAAAGTATTAATAGTACTTATCTGTATCCTAGCTTGAGCGGCTATTCGTGGATGGAATAAACTGGATGTAGTGGTTAAAGGGTCAACTGACTAAAGGTCACTAAAGCGAGAAGCTCGGGGATTGACTAAGACGACCGGTGAGGGAACCGCTAGCTGGGGGGATGGGGGTGTGCCCATGAGAGCGAAACGGAAAAATATGGATAGGTAGAGCACTGTAGCAGACTCTGTAGCGATGTAACGGATGCAGTTCACAATTCCGCACTCCAAGCTCGAAACATTGCTGTGGGTAATAGGATGTAGATCACGCGGCGCTTGTCATCATAGAATAGTACAAGTGCCGGATGTTCAGAAAGCAATGAGAAGTGACTGAACGCAAATTAACCGGGAAGTCACAGAATGCAAAGATAATGCTGGCGTTGACTTCGCCATCCTGTGAAGGACATGCAACTGGCTTATTAGTGGACTATATGACTACGGGGATGGAAAGGGGCAGAGGGTGTGCGGGACTTAAATAAAACTGTTGGACATTGATGCAGTGAGGGGAACCCAACAGGAAGATGAGGCGGTTTTCCAATGTCTTACGATCGCGTTTGTGAGATATGCACAATTTGATCGCTGTGACCTGTATGTTGTGGTCAGAACTGTTGAAGTGTAGAGGTACCGGTTTCTGGGCATCACTGTTGATATCAGAGAGGTGTTGCCTAAATCTGTCCGCCAGACGAAGACCTGTCTACCCAACATATCTCATGTCACAACGTGTGCAGATGATCGCATAGATAACGTTGCGACTCGTGCATGAGAAGCTCTCCCGGATGTGGAAAGTAGTCTTCGGGAAAGCCAGACTCTGGGTTTGAAGGACATGTGGACAGGTCTTACAACGAGATCAAAGACATGGCGCCGTGCCAGGAAGAGACTTGTGGGTTTGGGGTAGAGTGCTATGAACCAGCACATCCCTCAGGTTACGATCCCGCCTATATGCCACAAGTGGGGCCTCTGAAAGACATCGCTGGTGACCGGGTCTGCCTGGAGAATGGATAGATGTCTCATGAGAATGTTCTTGGCAGCAATATTATGAGGATGGTAGATAAGTGAGAGAATAGGTCTATTGTTACGTGGTTTCGGCCTGGAGGAGAGAGCCTTGGTACGACTAAAAGACGGCAGCGGTGAAGAACTGTAGACAGAACATTCTCAGGATAGCCTCGAAGGCAGAGGAAATCCAACATTTCATGGGCTATTTGACGGAAGTTGTTATTATCATGACAAATCTGTCAGAGACGTAACAGTTGTGAGAAAGGAATAGAATCCTTACAAGAGGGAGGATGGGAGGAGGTATAGAGAAGGAATGCGTGCGAGTCAGTTGGTTTATAGTAAACCGTCGTGCATAGACCAGCAGAACCTAAGGAAACTGTTATGTTTAAGAAATTAACAGCCGACGAGGAAATAGTGGAGGTGAGTCTGATGCTTGGATGAAAGTCGGAGAAAAAGGCAATGAAGTCCTGGAGATCAGACAATGGCATGTCTGAAACACCAATACCATCATCGATATACCTTCTGTGGAGCTCCGGGAGCCTACCAGTGTATTGACTCCATACCTGGTGTTCCAGATAGCCCATGAACAGACAGGCATAACTCGGACCAATCTTAGTGCCCATGGCCACCCCGCTGATCTGGTCAAAATAGTCCCCATTAAACTCAAATGAATTGAGGTTGAGGACTAATTCTGCCAGACGCAGCAATGGTCCGGTGGCTATGGTGGGGCTGTGCCTTTTGTCTAAGAAAAATTCCAAGGCTTTAAAACCGTCAGAGTGAGGAATAGATGTATAGAGTGAAGTCACATCTGAAGTAAAGATGTGGTACTGAGAAGGGGTGGTGAAGCTGATGGAATCGAAGATGGAGAGAGCTTGGTTGGTGTCTTTGATATATGAGGGGAGGCTAGCAACCAATGGCTGAAATATGCTGTCAAGGAACTCTGAAATCTGTTCAGTAGGACAAGAGCAGGCTGAGACGATGGGTCTGCCTGGGTTCCCTAGCTTGTGTGTCTTAGGCAGCATGTACAAGGTGAGTTTGCCCAAACAACTATCGTGGATGATCAGCGAGGTGGCAGAGCTAGGCAAGAGGCCTTGCCTGATGATGGCATTCGTCACACTCTTGACCTGGGTGTTGTTACTGACCGTCCCGTCTTCTGACCGTGGTCTGTAGAAATTTGCACCCCCAAGTTGTTTGTTGCCTTCCTGTATATACAAGTCCTTCCTCCAAACCACCAACGCTCCTCCCTTGTCGACAGGCTTGATGACAATGTCCTCACAACGTTTCAACTGTGTGAGCACCTGTTGTTCCTCCGCTGAGAGGTTTGGGTGCCTTAGTGGCTTGAATTTTAATTGTTGTATGTCGAAGAGAGTTTTTTCGATATAGAGATCCTAGGCTTTGGATGCTCCTGGATTGGGGACCCAAGTGGATCTGCGTTTAGAAAGGTGAGAGAATTGATCGGGGTAACGCAGTCAGAACGCGTATCTGTCGCCAGAAGGACGCAGAGGTATGAAACGGAGTCCTTTACTAAGGACCGATTTCTCTGGTGTAGATTCTAGAAGAGGCTCTTCACAGATGTTAAGAAGAAAAAAGCCATCATTCATTGACCATGTCTTGAGAGGAGACAACCTAGAATATTCTAGCATATGTTTAAAGTTTGCTTCCTTTAGACAGATTCCGTGTAAAGTAACAAGCTCTATCTTAGTTTAGTTTAGTTTAGTCGTTGGGTCAACATAACAGCACACAGTTTAACCCATAAGTGCTCCGTTTTCCTCCTAACTCAAACCTGAGTCTGGAGAAACTCAGCTCAATGCACGAACTCCGTTGCATCGGCGAGGATCCTGAAATACTTTGGGTAGATTTTTAACTCCAAATTTTGCCCAGGCAGCGCTGTTAGGCTATTCTTTTTCGATTTCCAACTACCGAGGGATTTTTTACGTGCGCAACAATACACACGGGCGTCCGATCTCACTACCCAGAGACCAGGGGAAATTTTATTACTGGAAGTCCAGGTGGATTTTTAAAATAAATCCCGGTCCTCACCGGGGCCTGAACCCTGGATCTCCAGCACTCAAGGCGGACACCATACCTCGAGACCACTCAGCCCCCCTAACAAGCTCTATCTAAACATCAAAGGGTTTTCTTTCCTAGAAATTGTCAGATCAACAGCCATATAGCCTGAACTTCGTGATTTCCAACTGTCATGGGTAGCCAGAAGATCAGGGGGGCATATGCTATCATTAGACACCATTGGTCCTTGTTAAAATGCCCAGACATATGCCAAAATTTCAACCCCCTGCGTCTGAGATGGGCATCATATTACAACTATCATCATTTCAGGTTTTCTTCTATCTTTCATCTCTCATTGAAAACGCCCTCAACTAACTCATGCCTCAACCTGTTGTAGGTTTAATTACAACTATCATCATTTGAAGTTTTCTTCTTCTGTCTTTCATCTCCCATTGGAGAATAAGCCCTCAACTAACTCATGCCTCATGCTGTTGCAGGTTTAATTACAGTTAGTTAGTTAGTTAGTTAGTTAGTCGTGGTTCCAACTTCACGGCAACGGGTCATCCCCATATTCCTCTGTTCCTGTGCCAGTGAATATCACACAAAATGCTCCTCACTGCCCAATGTGAACAATGTTCACTGTTCAATGTCCCAGGTTTAATTACAACTATTACCATTTGAGGTTTTCTTCTTCTTCTGTCTTCCATCTCCCATTGGAGAGTAAGCCCTCAACTATCTCATGCTAGGGCCTTTGTCGACTTGATTATGATTGGTTATATTTTGCGGCTTAAGTTTTGTATGGGATGAGCTAGCCAATCACACTGCACCTCTCCTTTGTTGCTTGTGAAGTGTATGGTAGAGTACTGTCTGACTAATCTTTGCTTCCTTTGTGGGCGTGGTAACACATGGGCATAGTGGAGGTCAGCATGGCCGAATAGATAAGAGCTTTCATTCTTAAACATCCGGTGTGCTGATGGGTTCAACCCCTACAACGGTCAGTTGGACCAAAATGTTGACTTCTTGTCCTTGACAGGGTGCATAAATTACATGTATCTTCTTCTTCTTCTTCTTCTTCTTCTTCTTCTTCTTCTTCTTCTTCTTCTTCTTCTTCTTCTTCTTCTTCTTCTTCTTCTTCTTCTTCTTCTGCGTTCATCCGGAGAGTTTTTTCGGACGTGATTGCGTTGTGCCTATTTACAGTAGAGCTGCGTTCCAGATGATGCCAAACACCATGCAGTTGACCCGTATTCCAGGTGTGGTCGTATGCTCTGTTGATAAACTTTGCTAAGTATTTTCCCACTGGCTCCCCATGTGGTCCCACTTAGCTTTCTCAAGATGGCTATTTTCCTTCTGGCTTTTGCTACTGCTTTGTTGATGTGCTTTCTCCATGTCAGCCTGTCATCAAATGTTACTCCAAGTTATGTTGGTTCTTTATCTTCTCTTAGGGGTGTTCCATTTAGCTGGATGATCCCTGCCTTTTGTTATTGGAGAGAGAGTAAATAGAGTGGTGCTGCACTTGTCAGTGTTTATGCTGACACACCATCTATTTGCCCATGCAGCAAATGTATCTACAGCTCTTTGTAGCAATCTGGTGCCACTGATGCATGTTCATTTGTGCTCCATAGAACCAGGTCATTGGCGTACATTGCCGATTTAATTTCATGCATTAGATTAGCAACGAGATCATTGATGAAGATTAGAAAAAGTGTGGGGGACAAGACTCCCGCCCTGGGGAACACCGTGACGCAGTAGTACTTTCTTGCTCTTGAGTCCGTCTATCTGTACTCGGGCTCTTCTGTTGTGCAAGTATGCTTTCACCCATTTGTACATTCTTCTATTGACTTTGCAGTTTCTCAGTTTCTTCATCAGACCTTCTTTCCAGACTTTGTCAAAGGCTTTCTTCAGTTCAGTTATATCCATGCCTCAAGCACCAGCTTCTTCTCTTGGAATGCATCCTCAATTTCTTGAGAGAGGTAGGTTGTCTGATCTTCCGTAGAGTAGCACTGCCTAAAGCCAGCCTGCTGTGGCACAAGGATGTTTTTACTTTCAACATACCACTGCAGCCTGTGATTGATGATGCGCTCCAATGTTTTGCAGAGACAGCTGGTGAGGCTAATTGGTCTGTAGCTAGAGGTAATGGAACTATCTTTCCCTGATTTTAGGAGGGGTATCATGATTGCTTCTCTCCAGGCTTGTGGAACACTGCCTAAGGTCCAGCTATTATTGAAGATCTGCAACAGCTTTGCTTTGGCCTCTGTTCCTAGGTTCCTGATCATTTCATTAGAGATACCATCAGCTCCTGGTGACTTTTTCATTTTCAGTTTTGATAAGGCTAGCTCCAGTTCGCTGATTGTGATGGGTGCCTCCAGAACCTCATGTACTATTTCCTTCTGTCCTGTATATTGTCATTTCTTTCGAATCTCTTGCTGTTTCTCTGGACTAATTTTGATGTTGTTATTTTGTGCGAATGAGTCCGCAAAATGGTCAGCTGCTTGCTTTCTTGTTAAGATGTTTCCATCTTTATGTAGTGCAATTTTTGAGTTTCTCCCTGTGCCTTCATCGTTAAGTTGTTATATTAGCTTCCACAATTTCCTTGTGTCTCTTTCAAAGTTCAGAGACTCCGTTTTCTCCTGCCAGCTTTTCCATCTAGCCTGCAGCTTGGCCCTTTTAAATTTGGCTTTTGCGTGCTGGAATCTTTTGTAGTGCTCTTGGCTGGGTGTGGCCTCTCCTTGCTTTCTACACACTTCCACATGATTATCCAACTGTTCCAGTTCACTACTCCAGTAGGGTTTATATTGTTTACGGGCTCCTCTTGGTACTGTTTCTCGCGCTGCCTGTAGTATGCATTTCCCAAACTCTTCAACTACTTTATTTATGTCTTTCTCAGGATTCAGGTTTCTAACCAGTATGCTGGTGCGATGCTTGTACATTGCCCAGTCTGCTTTCTTGTAGTTCCACCTCAAGAGGGTGCTGCTTTCACTTACAAGCTCATTTTCTACAGTTAGAAAGACCGGCCGATGGTCACTGCCACCAAGTTGTTTCCCAACAATTTGTGTAATGTTCCACTCCAGGTCTGGTGAATGAAAAGCCAGGTCAGGTGTAGTTGTAGAGTGCCATGATCTCGAGTAGAAAGTATGTGGGTCGGGCGGCTTGTTAATCAAGATGAATCTATTCTCATCCTGCCAGTCTTCCAGTCTCTCTCCTCTCTGGTCCATGTGATCATAGCCCCAGCTCTGCGAGTGGCTGTTGAAATCGCCACACACAATCATATTTTCTTTTAAATGTAGTGTGTCCAGTACCTGTGGGCGGTCACTTGGACAGTAGTAATCGATCAGATGTAGGTCTGTATTGCCTGTCTTAAGTTTAAGTGTCTTCTTCTTCTTCTTTTCGTTCATCCGGAGTGTTTTTTTCAGATGTGATTGCGGTGTGTCTGTTATGCGCCCTTGGGCCGAAACCCGCAGGCCAACACATCGACTTAAGCGTGCTTTTTTGACCAGGTAGCATTCCTGGGAGACTCTCACTTTTGTGGTGCCATCTGCAAGCATGCTGGCCAAGGTTGAACGGTCGAAGACAACGGTCATCCCTCAAAGGAAGGCAGGGACAGTCCATAGCATTTTCCGCCATCCAAGGTTGCTTCCATAGTTGCAGGGCCGACACATAACGCCCTGGATCTGAACTCACCGAGGGAGATCGTCACGTCCTGCTCATGGCTGCCTTAAATCCTCACTTCAATGTATTGGTCATTTCGCTTCCCCGGGTCATTCCCGCACAAACCAGACAGGTTTGCAGACGGCATCCACTCAGCGAGTTTTCGGACATGTGCTTGTCGTTGCGCCCATCAGAGCTTTTCCAGGCTCAACAGACATTCGGAAAACTACCCAGTCAGAGCTGTTCCGAACAAGAGCGGCATTCGGAAACTAGGTAGTCAGAGCTGTTCCTAGCACGAGAGACATTCGGACGAGACATTTCACTCGGACGTAATTGCGTAGTGTCAATTTTTAGTTTGCCACCCGTAGGACGACACTTCCGACTTCAGCGGGCATTTTTTTAATGAGGTTAGCCATCCTCTGGTTTCGAGGCACGTTGGACTGTTGTGATGTCGCTAACATCTCAGCTGGTCAAGATAGAACGATGAACGACATCGTGGTCGGCCCTCAAGGGAAGGCAGGGGCAGACCATGAGCATTCCCTCGCTATCCAAGGAGGCTTCCATAATTGCAGAGCCGGCACATATTGCTCTGTGACTGGGCTCACCCGAGGAGTTGCCACGTCCTGCTCATGGCTGCTTTAGTTCCTCACTTCCATGTGTTGGGCAACTCGTTTGCCACTGATCGCTCAAGCACACACCAGGGACGGTCAGACTGCAAGCGACACCCACTCGGTAAGCTTTTGCTTTTGACTTCGGACCACGCAATAGGTTCGCTCGCCGTGCGTTCCATTTTGCGTCATTGAGACGTTCTTCCACTTTTGTCTACACTCTTTATGAGTTAGATACAGTTTTCGCAGCCATTTACTTTGACTGGGGCACTTTTTTGACTTTTTGTACTCGCTCACGAGGTAGGCTACTTGTGCTGCCGGCTCAGCACCTTACCTTCGTGCAGCGGTGAACGAGAAACGGCCTGGCCCTATCATCCGGGAATCTCTCATATCCCCCAGCTGAGAGCCTTCGAACTTGTATCAGACCTGAGCATGTAGCTTGCTCAGTATCACGCCTTTATTTTTCGAAAGGTGGGTATCGACCTGGCTCTCAAGTCCGAGGGTTTGTGGCTTAGAGGCGTTCAGCCACAGCCCTCGACAGGGAGCCTTTAGTGTTTTGTGTCGGCCAGGCTCTCACTTCCGAGAGTTTATGGCTTAGAGACGTTCAGCCATACACCTCGGATGGGAGCCTTAGAGGTTATGTCCGGACTGAAATTTTAGGGATCGTTTGCCTGATTTTGACTGCTATCCTCAGTCTTACCTGCAGAGCAGCAGGTTGTGTCTCTCTTAGTCTGGTCCCTATCCCACGAGCCGTCCGATATGTAGTTTTCATCCATCGGCAAGCACATGGGGTCGATGGGACACGCAAGCTCCCCCACCACGGCAAGGTGGAGACACATCGGGGGAGGTTTAAGTGTCTGATACTCAGCCCCTTCCATGTAGACTTTGATTTGGGAAGCAGTGATGTAATTTTTTTACAAGGGTCAGTATCCCACCTTTTCTCCTGTCCTTTCGGTCAGATCGGTAACACTGGTAGCCTCTGATTTTGAAGGCTATGTTTTCGTTGAGGTGAGTTTCTTGCAAGCAACATACGCTTACTTTTTCTTGGTCCAAGGTGTTTTCCAATTCTATTTTTGTGTTGCTGACTCCCTCCGCATTCCAGTGCATTATTTTAAGTCTTTGTTTAGTATGGCCAGCCGTTCTATTCTCAGGTCCCCTGGCTCTACAGGACATCTGAGAAGGACCTACAGTAGTTGTGGTTGGACCCTTTCGAGACATAGGGCCCGGCACTGCACCTACCTGGGGGTCCAAAGCAGGGCGAGCACCATAACATTTAGCAGTAGTCGACATATTCCATTTTGCGTAATTGCGTGGCATCCTGATTTCTGTGGTGCGCCTCCTGGCTGGTTGCCTCCATCTTCAGCACCTTTCCTTTGCTAGAGTAGACTGTGGTCTCACTCGAGTTTAGATGTGTACGCGCTCGCACGCGTGTCTGCGCATGCATGTACGTGCATACACATCTAGAGCATACTAGTTATTTTTCGGCGTCAGAAACTCACTGTCGCCCCTCCTCCTGTTAGTTAAAACAGTTCCGCCACGTGAAGGCCAGGAGTTGGACTTTTGCTGCAGAGGTTATGTATTCACGAGCCATTGGGGTATTTAATCAAGGTTGGGCGCTCACCCCAACACTGCACCCCGGCTACATACCGCAACATTTGGAACCAGCAACAGAGATGTTACTAAGGAAAATGTTGGGAATTCATTAAACTACCATAGTAAGTAACGATTGCCTGAAAAAGGCTAATGAAACTAGAACATTATATACAACAATAAGAAAGAGACAGCTTTCTTTGGTCATGTGATGAGAAGAGAGGCATTGGAAAACATAGTGACAACTGGAAAGATCAATGGGAAAAGAGGCAGAGGCAGACCAAGAGAAATTATCCTGGATGATTAAGACTGTGGCAAGGAAGAATATCATCAGCAGAGTTGATTCAGAACATTAAAGCCCGAGATCTGTGGACAGACATGAACGCCTGTGCCAGCTGGCAGGGCACTTGGTGATGATGATGATGACCCAATTTGAAGTTGTGCAAAAGGGTCCTATGCTTTCGTTTTTACAGTAGTATATCCTGTAGGAATGTCATAACTGTTTCCTCACTAAGTAGTGAGAAACACACACACCACTTTAGCACTGAAGTCCCAGATGCAATACTCTGCAGTAAAAATATTGGCATTTCTTTTCTGAAGCCATGGCTGACATGTTTATTTGTTCTTCAGCACCTTCCCGGCAGTAGAGAAACTTCTGTTGAAAACAATTTACTAGAATTTTCTTGTGCATTGAAATCTACCCATTGACCTCCTCATGACATCTGCCTGAAGCCAAGCTGAACTAGTGTTGAAGAAAGATAAACAAATGGAGGTGTCTGAGATGTAGGCTCTCGAGGATTTATTTTCAGTGACTCTGATGATCTTGTCATGGACAGATGTTTTTGAAATATACTCAGTATTGATTTTCTAGCTTCTGTCATGGCAGGGCGGGGGGGAAGTAGAGCTGCACTTGGTGTGATGGTTGTAGATGGTGAATGGTTGGTGGATGTTGAGGATGGAAGAATAACAAAAACAAAGGTGGCAAAGAGGAGGTGATGGGGGTGAATGAGATGTTGTTGATTCCACAATGGGTGATAGATTTTGAGGATGAGAGAATAACATACACAAGATTCATAATGAGAAGAGAGATGTTGGAAAACATGACAAATGAAAAGATCTGCATTAGAAAAGGCAGACTAAGAGAAATGATGCTAGATGGACTCATATGGTGGCATGGAGGAATATAATGAATAGAATTGATCCAGAACGCCAAGGACCGAGATCTGTGGAGGTGTTTGAACACCTACGCCAGGAGGCATGATGATGATGTAATTGTAATTATTAGCAAAATTACATTATTTGTCTTTGAATGTAGATGATTATTTCTGGAGTTAAGAAGTTGTTTGACCCGTCAGTTTAAACCCAAAGTAGGTGATAATTTCTGGAGTTGTTTGACCTGTCAGTGTAAACCCATTGTAGATGATAATTTCTGCAGTTAAGTTGACCTGTCAGTGCAAACCCGGTGTAGATTATTTCTGGAGTTAAGTTGTTTTACCTGTCAGTGTAAACTCAATCATCATCATCATCATCATCATCATCATCATCTTCTTCCACCTCTGCCATCAAGTGTCGTGGGGAGGAATTATTTGTGCTCCGGCGCCCGATGGGCAGCACTGGATAGTGTCACTCCGTGTAATTGTACAATGTCTATGATGTCGTCAATTCATTTTCTTTTTGGACATCCTCGTGGTCTCGTCGCAGATGATCTTTGGTGTGAGGCCAATAATGGTAGTTGTTGGTGTTGCATTCTAACGACATGGACAAACCACTTGATCGTCTGTCTTTCAATAAATGTGGCACAAGGTGTTGATCCTACTGTCTGTCTGATAACAGCATTTCTTACTCAGTCTCGGATTGTTAAGTTGGCAGCTCTCCTCAGGCATCTCATCTCGCAGGTGTTGACTTTGCAAAAGTGTGATTTGGATAAAGTCCAAGTTTGAGATTAGTAGCACAGGGTTCCATGTGAATATTCTGTTTATTATGTCGTTTTGCGGTCATGGGTATATTTGGATGCTTCAGTAAGGGTGATAGTTGATATGTAAGTGCACTAGCTTTTTGACATCTGGTTTTGATTTCTCTGTCCAATCTCCCATTTGTAATGATTATTTCTGCAGTAAGTTTGACCTGTCAATGTAAACCCAATGTAGATGATTATTTCTGGAGTTAAGTTGTTTGACCTGTCAATGTAAACCCAATGTAGATGATAATTTCTGGAGTTAAGTTGTTTGATCTGTCAATTAAAACCCATTTCTTCCAGCTGGTGGCTGCAGACAACAGTGCATCAGACAATCAGTCAGTTTCAGACTCTCAGAGTGGCGATGTAGTCCAGCTTCCTTCTGAGAGAGTTGGAGGCATTGGCGACAGTCGACCCCCGTCATTTCAGTATGTATTCATTCATCATTTCATTCATTATCTTGTTTGTGAGAGAGAGAGGGAGAGATTTGAAGGGATTGGCGACAGTCAACTCTCATAATTTCAGTATCTTTTAAATACCTTGATTTGTGTGTGTGTGTGACAGAGAGAGATATATATATATTTCCGAGGCATTGGCGATAGCCGACCCCCATAATTTCAGTATGTCATCATTTCAACATCTTATTTGTGTGTGTGTGTGTGTGTGAAAGAGAGAGAGAGAGAGAGATTTGGAGGCATTGGCAACAGTCTTTTAAATATCTTGTGTTTTGTTTGTGTCTTTGAGAGAGAGAGAGAGAGTATTGGAGGCATTGGCAATAGTCAACCTCTATTGTTTCGAAATGTTTCAATCTTTTTAATATCTTGAGAGAGAAAGAAAGAGAGAGAGAGAGACTTGGAGGCATTGACGATAGTCAACCCTCATCATTTCAGAATGGTTTAGTGCATCTTTTTATCTTTAGAGAGAGAGAGAGAGAGATGGTTGGTGGGTTGGTTGATGATTTCTTGGTGGGTGGTTTGTTGTTTGTTTGTTTGGTTGGTGGTTTGTTTGGTTGGTGGTTTGTTGTTTATTTGGTTGGGGAATCATCCGCTGACATAGCAGGTCATGATTCAGCACACACAGACACATGAGGCCTAGGTTGATTGTCTTTTTATTTTCTTAGGTATTTCATTGTTAGCCGACACCAACCCAATGCCCAGAGCGAAAGAAAGAGAGAGAAAGAGGGGGGAGAGTATTGCCTGTCTGGGGAGTGGTAAGTAAAGTAACGTGAAGGACCCATTGTCATGCCTTGAGGCGTATTGGGTATATGGTGCTGGCTCCATATGTGTGGACCAATGGGCACTCAGGGGGTGATATTGTCAGTGCCATGCCAGCCACCTTTACTCCCCAGGATAGGCTGAGTCATCCTGGGAGCTCTGGTCAGTGAATACAATCCTGGCCTTTAAAGGTGATTCAAACACGTTATCACTGGGCCGGCAGGGCTACAGGCTAGCCACTGCACTAATGCAGCTCAGTGGGAGGGATAGCTAAGAGGCAGAAGATGTGCTTGAGGGTTCATGGCGTAGATTAATGGACAGTGTAGTGCCGGAGAGCCTGGCATGTGATACTACAAAATCTAGTCTGAGAATGAAGGTGTAGGCAGTCGCTAAGGCATTCCGCTGGCTACAGAATAAACAATAGACACGTGTTGTGATTGTAACGGACTCACAGAGCATGCTGAGTAATGTGAAGACAGGCATGCTTCATGCAGAGTAGATTGCTTCAAATAAAAAATCAAAGATAGGGAGCATCCATTAGATCTTTTCCCCAGGACATGCTGGCGTGTTGGGACACAAGAAGGTGGACAAATTGACTGGGTATGCACTGGTGTGTGGGGTGTTGGTGCACTATAAGGCAGATGTGGTCAGGGCCCTTTGGGATCATGCATATAATGTTGAAGAACAGACTATGAGAACATCATTGTCTGGAGAGAATGGTGTTTCAGGGAGTGAGCGGAGGATCTGGTCGACACTCAATTCTCTCAGGACTGACTGGCACCTTGCTGTCTTGACAGATGATAGTTTGTGAGATGGAGTTATACCTCTCCATAACACAAAGTCTGGGCTGAATTTAGAGATCAAGTGTTGCCCATGCAGCATAATCCCTCTGTCTGCCTGCCTAGCTTAATCCAGAGCTGGACACATAATCAGATTGCAACAGGTACCATTAGTATTGTGACTCTTCACTGGTTGTTGAAGATTAGGACTCATGTATGTTAATGTCCTGAGAGCTGTGATGTCGATTCTTGACACAACTAAACTTAAATAGAGGAGGATGGGGGATTTTGAACCGAGATGTTACAGAATGATTCTTAGAATATTGGGGATCGGGACAAAGAAAAAAGGCTGTCATTCTGGAAGACCTGAACATCAAAGGAAACTAACTCATAAACAGCATTGTGTCTCGGAATAATTAACAGTAGCCTCAAAGCAGTTTCCTGCTATGGTTCTGTGATGTGACAGGGCCATCAAACTTTGTGGGCCTGAATGCTTGGAGGAATAGGTGGCTAGTCTTTCCCTCACTCAGCGAGACGACTTTCGTCCAGTCTCCCATGATGTCAGTGCAGCCCCGTAATAACTACTCTTAATGCGGCCACTTGTCTTGGAATCCTTTGGTCATATTAAACATGACAGTTTTTTAAAATAACATTCGTGGAAGGTTTGGTTCCTGAAAGAAGAGGCAGGGATTGCCTGCATGAAGATGGAAAAGGACAATCAAGACATCTTGGGCATGAGAAGGCAGGGGCACTGACCAGAGATGGACAGTTTGTTTGGTGGGCCATGACGAGAACGCCGTTCTGAAAAAGACCTGTCATATTTATTGCCTGGCTTATCTTGCTGCATCTTGACAGATTAATACTGCAGATTTGTGTATCATATGATGTGAATAAATTAATTATAGTTTGGTTGAAATACTCAAAAACACAGTCACTGATATTGTTCCAATGTAGAGCATTTTTTATCACCACAGCAATCAGAAATTTAAAATGAAGTCTTTCAGTTTGCACAAAAGTGGTTAGAACTGCCTAATTGATAAAACCTCGCTATATTTTAGCAATTGTTTATTATACAATGTTACGAAATGTCTTTTATTTGTTGACTTTATGGCTGCAATTTAGCAGTTGTTGAGAGATGGCCAAGTTTGGGGTTTTATTGCCTATCGACTGCACTGAGATTCTTGATGATTGATTAACTTTCCTTTTCACCCATGCGGAATATGTTCGGTTGCTTGATTTGATAATTGGTCTTCCGTTCTATATAAGTTGCTTGACACTCACACTGGAATTGATAAATACAGTTTCATTTGGTATATGGAGACAATAGTTCTTTCACACATGGGGTAGATATCAGGATAGTTGTATATCTGATCGTTGGTTCAGCAGGAAGGAATGTTTAGTTTACTGCTATTTTAAGTTGATTGTATATTCATTTCATTGCATTTATAGCTTCTGTGTTTAAATTCACTGAGGAAACACATTGTTTTGGACCATTCATATGATGGTGTAGAAGTTAAGGTGAAACCACCACAATAATGTCCCAAGAATAAGTTCATACCACTCCCGGTGTTACCAGGACCCTAAGGGGAAGCAAAGAATAGTATCACAATGAATGTAACCTACCATACAAGTCATAAGAGGCGATGGAGGGTTGGGCCTGGGGGCTGGCTTCCTCATCCCGTAGGAAAACTTCAGCCTCAAAATCTAACCAATCGTGAAAAGTCCAAAAGGGCTTAGAGTGAGTTGGTACCCCCAAACCCCCAATGGAGGAATAGAGGGCAAAAGAAGAAAGAGGAAGTTAATGGGCATTGTTAAGGTTTACAGATTTAAAGTGAAGTGTTTAGTTTATATTTTAAAATTTTGTGAAATATTTTTGAATCCTTATGCTGGTCTTTAGACCGGATAATTTAAAAGGACATGGCATAATCCCCTCTTTACAATTAGCCTCCAGTTAAAGGCAAATGGCGAATGGATACATGATAAATCCTGAACTGTGAACCTAAACATGGCTGCAGATTTGTGCATGTCATGACACAGATCAGAGCGCTATTTGTCGGCTCTGCAATTATGGAAGCCTCCTTGGATGGCGGGGAATGCCCATGGTCTGCCCCTGCCTTCCCTTGAGGGCTGACCAGGATGTCTTCAGCTGTTCTAAGTAGACCAGCTGGGATAGGGATGACACTACAACAGTAAAAAGTCGAGAAAGAGTCCCAAAAGCCCGAATGGGAATATTGCTTGGCTGGCAAACCCATCTTGTGGAAAGTCCGAACTGAAAGCTCACTGAGTGGATGTCGTTTGCATCCTGACTTCTTCTAGTTTGTGCGGGGAGCGGCCTGTGGCGAACAATATGCCCAATATATGGAAGTGAGAAAGTAAAGCAGCCATGTGCAGGACGTGGCAATTCCTTGGGTGAGCCAAGTACCAGAGCGCTATGTGTCGGCTCTGCAATTATGGAAGCCTCCTTGGATGGCGGGGAATGCCCATGGTCTGCCCCTGCCTTCCCTTGAGGGTTGACTGTCATGTTTTCAGCCATTCTAACTTGACCAGCTGGGTTGTGGACGGCACCACAACAGTGAGAGTCCTTCGAAACACCCGGGAAGGCTAACCCGGTCAACAAATGCCTGCAGACGTCGGATGTGTCGGCCTAAGGGCGCAAATAAACTTGGCACAACGCAAAAACGTCAGAGTGAGAGTGGAATGTCCTTTGAAGCACCTGGGAAGGTTAACCCGGTCAACAAACACCCGCAGAAGACGGATGTGTCAGCCTAAGGACATACCATGGAGCACATCTTTACTCTGCCGCCTGACGACAAACTGGGTTGCCAATGTGGCTAAAGTTCTAAGGATTGCCATTCTGCCTCACAGATGTGAAGCTGAAGTAACGGTTTTTCATGTCCCACGGGTTCCTGCACTTGGAGAGGGAAAGGAGAGCTCTGCCACACAGTACCATGGTTATGGTACTTAGGTACCAGATTTTGGGAAAAATTCTTGACACCAGCCTCACTTGGTAGATGCTAGTCCATTTTAGAGTCTAGTGACCTGGGCATCAGTGAATCTGATTCGAGAGTTGGAAGAACTCAGGGTCTTCCAGAGGTCTCCCAACAAACCAATCAACAAACCAGCCAACCAACCAGTCAATAAACCAACCAACCAACCAATCAACAAACCAACCAACCAATCAACAAACCAACCAACCTCCATAATCTTAAAAGATTGAATAAAGTCTGCACCATGGAACAGTCGAAGAAGGCCAGCTGCGAAAGGACAAAGAAATCCTCGGCCAGTAACATTACAACAACGACCAGCCTATGAAGCATTGCTGTGTTGTATGTGAAGATTGGGGAGCAGTGGAAAGCCTGGACTGTGAACTTCATCCCCCTCTGTTGTAGAGAGACTTGCATGTTCCAAGGACCCCCAAGAACTGTGCTGACGGCTGTGCTGCAGTGTTCCATGACAGACAGATTAAGGAATATGAACCAGATGAAGGGAGACACAAATCTGCTGCCTTGTAGGTAGACTGGGGGTCGCCTCTGATGTCTCCGCCTTGAAAAGATAGAAGGGCTGGCATGTTCCAGTGACCCCCAAGAAGTATGCCGATGGTAGCACAGCTACTGACAGTGTTTCCAACGTCAGACAGGTAGGGGGATAGGAACCAGGCAAAGAGATACACAAACCCACTGCCTTGTAGGCAGACTGGGGATAGTCAAAGGCTAGGGATGAGGTGAAGAGATACACAAACCTTCTGCCTTGTAGACTGGGGACAATTTAAGGCTTGGGACCAGATGAAGAGATACACAAGCCTGTTGCCTTGTAGGTAGACTGGGGACATTCAAAGGCTAGGGACAAGATGAAGTGAGACACAAACCTGCTGCCATGTAGGTAGACTGTGGACAGTCAAAGGCTAGGGCAAGCAAATCCAAAGAACTGCTTGTTAGATGTGCTAAGCCACAGCTTGATGATACAGTGCAAGGCCACTCACTTAATGATTTAATACATCTTTTACAACACTTTTGTGACCTGTAGTGTGGGGTTATGTGATAGGAAGAGCAGGAGAAGACAAATCTAACTGCCTCTAACTCTAATAGATCACTAAGTCCGTGGCTTCACTTTCAGTGCAAATGCATCAATGGTGAGTCGAGACGAGCCCTGCGATACCTGTACAGAATCTGACTCCGTTGTCAGCGCAGCAAGACGAGGTAAGCTCTTGTTCCGTTAACTGCTGTTTATTTGTCATGGCCAGTAACTAGTAAATATATTTTCTTTTGACACTTACCTCTGTGTCCCTGTACGGTACTGTACTGGCGCCTTGCTGTCGTGACAGACGATGTACCTCTTCATAGCACAAAGCCTGGGCTGAATTGTAGAGATTATGTGTTGCCCATGCAGCCTGATCCCTCTCACGGCCTGCCTAGTTTACTTTAGAACAAAGGTTTCCCCAATACATCTGGAACAAAATAAGCTGCAGAAGTTGCTGGATCAGCAAAGCAATGCTCTAACTGTCCGCCTATCGGAGCTTCGATGCTAGATCAAGGTTTATTGTCTGGTATGCACTGCCACGATATTTAGTCTTTAGGTTGCATTTCCTCACACCAAGATAAGGCCTGTACCCTCCCAATTGTGCTCCTCCGCCTGAAGCTGTTGGCACAATGTGTTGGGGTGTTGGGTTTGGTAAGCGCCACCCAACATTTGGTGCTAACAGAAAGCAGGTAGTACCGTCTACTGTCATACGGTCACTCAGTCATATCTGACTAAGACCTGACACTGAACTATGTCACAGTCAGTTGTTATTTTACAAACATTCACTAATTAGTGTCTACGTAGAATAGATGGAATACAATTGTATGACAGAATCACCAGTGTGCGGCTCATGGAAGCAACTAAACTAATGTCAGTGAATCAAGTAGTGAGGAGAAAGACACTAGTGCTGGGTAGGACACATGTAGAAAACTTGATGATAGTATAACTAGGAAGTCCCTAATTGTTGATAACCTAAAGGGTGAATGAAATAGAGGGAGACCCACAACACATGAAGAGGAGTAGAGACAGAGATGAGTAATATTGGGAGGATGTGGAGGGAGCTGAAAGAGATAGAAAGGCTTGGTGCCAGATGGTTAAAGGCTTATCCTTTGGGGGGATAAAGGGTGTGGTAAGAAGTTATTGTTACTTTAAATGTATCTAAAAGGTCATGCAGACCAGGGGGTCAGCATGGCTGAGTGGACAAGAGTGCTTGTTCTTAAATATCCGGTATGCTGATGTGGTGGGTTCAACCTCTACTTGAGGTCTCTGCATTATTTTTATGAAAAACTTTAAGATGCCTTAAAGTTTTTATCACTTTGTTTATAACGCATGTGACTGTAGAAACTTCTTTAAACATTTTATAAAACTTTGAGAAAAATATAACAATTATTTAAATTACATAATATAGCAATGCTACTAAAAGTAATGTCCCTTGATATAACTTTTCTTAAGTTAAGTCCCATTGCAATATTTTAATTAATGTTGTTTTATTACGTACAAAACTGTCTTTAAAGTAACTAACTATGTCAGTTGGATCCACGGAAGTGAGAAGAACATCTCTACAAAATTTCATCTCAATCGGACGGACCGTTCGGGAACGCATAAAGGACATGCACGCGCGCATGTGCATGCACGTACGCGCGCGCGCACACACACACACACCATAATAGATATATTTCCTCATGACACAGCCCTTAAGTGTGTGTGTGTGAAGTGTCGTGAAGTGGTTTTTGTTTACTCATGACTCAGCTTTTGTTGTGTGTGTGTATGTGCTTGTATGTGTGGTGGAGTTTGCTTCTTCATGGCTCAATCTTTGTATGAGAAATAGAGAGAGAGTTAGAGAGGTGGCATTTGTTTCCTCCATGCTCAACCCTCTCATATGCATGTGTGTATGAAGTGGCTTTTGTTTCCTCATCACTCAACCCCCACTTGTATTTCTGTGAATGGTGTGATACGATGTCCACTTCTAACTCTAACAGGCCAGTTATGATCTCGCTATGCGGACAGTATATCTGTTTACATATTCAGACAAGGATGGCATACCCCCCATCCCACTTGATGATCCTATGGTTGTGGATTGGACATCTGGATTTCAAAGATAAGGCAGAAAAACTATAAGAATCTGCATGCCAGCTGCTCGTGTTAACTATCCATTCACAGATGGAAGTTTAAAGAACAAGCTGTATTAGTCATTGCCCAGGATGTATTTGAAAATAAAAAAACATACCCACATGGTATGTCAGGATAGGGGGGTATCCCCATTCCAAGGAGAAGTAAGGCACTTACTCCCTTCCACTAGCCTACAGGAGATCTTTGAGCAAGGTGAGACTACCCAATTAGCCTCCCAGACAGGGCAACATCAGACCATTGGAACATGTGGCAAATTGAGCATGAGAGCAGCTGACAGTTAGTTAATGAATTTGTCCCGAAGCAGTTTCCTGCTAAAAGGTCTGGGACGTGGTAGTGCCATACCATTGTGTAGGCCTGAAAGCATGGAGGAATAAGTGGCCAATCTTTCACTCACTTTCGCAGGTGATGAGCCCAGTATTGAACTTGCATGCGACTGCTCAGGACATGATCAGGGTAGATGGCTATCAACTTTGCTAAAGCTGACGCTAGAGGACAGTTGGCTACTGTCTTAAGTTAGAAACAGTAGACAGAGGATCTCTTCATAGAGATAGTGGCTTTGGTCACCGAGCAGTGTGGTCACTGCCAAGGAGGAAATCGGTGGCTTTTGAGATGTCACAGATATGTCAGTGGAAGATTATGTGTGCAGAGTTGTTCTGCATATGGCAAGCTTCTGGATGCTGGGTCATATCTCAGACCGGTGACATTTATGTTGCCACACTGTGAGATGGGAAAAACTGGAACATATTTAACCACCGGACAGGTTTAAGGAGAGAGAGAGAGAGAGAGAGAGAGAGAGAGAGAGAGAGAGAGAGAGAGAGAGAGAGAGAGAGAGAGAGAGAGAGAGAGAGAGAGAGAGAGAGAGAGAGAGAGACAAGGAGATTCTTGACAGCCTGTCATTGTACTGTGGAAAAATGTCATCACACAATTTGGTACATGATGCTGGAGCTTGAGATGTGGAGAGGTATGATTGTCCACGGTGGTTGGCAGGTCTCTTGATGATGACAACCAGCATTAGGATAAGACTAGCATGTGTGGTTTATGGAGTGTACACATATTTGGTTCATTACTGTTGCCTTGGAGTTTGTGGGCTCAAGTGAGGGGATCTATGGCTGTACACATATTTGGGTCATCACTGTTGCCATGGAGTTTGTGGGCTCAAGTGAGGGGATCTCCTTGTGTGATCTATGGCTGTACACATATTTGGTTCATCACTGTTGCCATGGAGTTTGTGCGCTCAAGTGAGGGGATCTCCTTGTGTGATCTATGGCTGTACACATATTTGGGTCATCACTGTTGCCATGGAGTTTGTGGGCTCAAGTGAGGGGATCTCCTTGTGTGATCTATGGCTGTACACATATTTGGGTCATCACTGTTGCCATGGAGTTTGTGGGCTCAAGTGAGGGGATCTCCTTGTGTGATCTATGGCTGTACACATATTTGGTTCATCACTGTTGCCATGGAGTTTGTGGGCTCAAGTGAGGGGATCTCCTTGTGTGATCTATGGCTGTACACATATTTGGGTCATCACTGTTGCCATGGAGTTTGTGGGCTCAAGTGAGGGGATCTCCTTGTGTGATCTATGGCTGTACACATATTTGGGTCATCACTGTTGCCATGGAGTTTGTGGGCTCAAGTGAGGGGATCTCCTTGTGTGATCTATGGCTGTACACATATTTGGGTCATCACTGTTGCCATGGAGTTTGTGGGCTCAAGTGAGGGGATCTCCTTGTGTGATCTATGGCTGTACACATATTTGGTTCATCACTGTTGCCATGGAGTTTGCGAGCTCAAGTGAGGGGATCTATGGCTGTACACATATTTGGTTCATCACTGTTGCCATGGAGTTTGCGGGCTCAAGTGAGGAGATATATTGCTGTACACATATCTGTTTCATCACTGTTGCTATGTAGTTTTGGGGCTCAAGTGACAGAATCTCCTTGTGTGATCTATGGAAGGAGATTAGGAGATAGGAGAACCTTTGGGGATATACGTGAGCAGTGGGAGTGGTCTTCTACCAACCAAAATCAATCAACCCTGATGGTTTACCAACTACACCAAATCAATCAACCCTGATAGTTTACCAACCACACCAAATCAGTCAACCCTGATAGTTTACAAACCACACCAAATCAATCAACCCTGATAGTTTACCAACCACACCAAGTCAATCAACCCTGATGGTTTACCAACCACACCAGATCAATCAACCCTGATAGTTTATCAACCACTCCAAGTCAATCAACCTTGATGGTTTACCAGCCACAAGTCAATCAGCCCTGATAGTTTACCAATCACACCAAGTCAATCAACACTGATAGTTTACCAACCACAACAAGTCAATCAACCCTGATAGTTTACCAACCACACCAAATCAATCAACCCTGATAGTTTACCAACCACACCAAGTCAATCAACCTTGATGGTTTACCAGCCACAACAAGTCAATCAGCCCTGATAGTTTACCAGTAATACTACCCAGTTCTGCTACTCCTCCTCCTCTTTCATTATTGTCTTCTTCATCCTTTTCCTCTTCTGTTTGTCCTGCTCCCCTCCTCCTCCTGCTTCTGTAGGTGCCTGTCATGGAGCAGAGATTGACTGACGACTCGCAAACCCTCTATATGGTGTGATATTTTATTGAACTTGATGTTTCTTATATTATTTGATGCCCCGCTTTGCCAGCTGTCTACATGCATCCTCCGCTGTTTCTCTTGCCAAGTCTGTTCTCACAGAAACAAGAATATACCTCTATCCCACCGTTTATGTTGCCGTGCCTATACATTTAATTTGTCCTTGTTTTGATACGTGATCTTACAACACCCGTAACTGTCAAAACATCAGAGTTATATTTTCGTTGCCCACATTCTTATTTTATTTTCGCGTTCACTCGCTTTGAACTCAAGCGTAGTGCACGTACTGCTAATTCTAGTACACTGGACTGATTTTTGCATGTGAATTAGCTATCCCTATTACCAGTGTCCCTAGCCATCAGGCGAAACCACTCCAACTTCTGAGATACTTCTAATTTATGTCCCCGAGTCAAGGACATTTTAGCCCAACTGACCGGTGTAGAGGTTACTTCGCCATTAGCACACCGGATGTTTAAGAACGGGCGCTCTGATCCATTCGGTCATACTGACCTCCCTCAGTTTTCTTAATAAAACATCTCCACTTCTCTCAGCCTCGTCACCATGTCTTTACTCAATGTCAAACATTCCCACCTATACAGAATAACAGACCACACACAACTTGACTAACCCGAGGCAACTATTCTTTACCAATACAACCTAACGAAGAAAAGCAGTAACGTAATCCGTTTGTAACTTGATTGTGCCAAAGTGGCCCGCGCTGGAACATGGCGACTGTACGTGCGTGGAGTTGCTATAGCGTGTCTGTGTGTGTTTTAATACCCAGGGTTTATTCTGGTTTTATTAGCTGGCGGTTGAGGATCGTTCATCTGCTGGTGGAGATAGAGAAACCCGCCTGCTTGACATGACTCCTGTCGGTGCTACCTGCCGGGGTTCGGAGATTCCCAGCGTTTGTGTGCATGGACACGGGTGTCTTCTCGCGGGAGCACACGTTCGCTGGCACGTACAAGCGCGCGCGCACACACACACACACACACACACACACTTACTGACTGAGGGGTGTTATTCTGGTTGAGTGAAAGCTTGGTCCTTCCTGATACATTAGGCTGTGGCGTTCTGCCGATGTCGAGCATTTATTGTCGACTAATACAAATAGCTGGATATTATTTATATATCTAAAAGGGTTAAAGGCGGGAGGGTCTGCTTCATTGCGCGGGGTTTTACCGCATGTGATTTAGTTTGTCTTCTCGGAACGGCGAGCCGCCTACCGAGAAAATAGAACACAGGAAGGATGGAGTTTGTGGTGTCAGTTGGACAGACCTGTAGAAGATGGCTGGGGATATTGACACACATTCTCTCTCTCTCTCTCTCTCTCTCTCTCTCTCTCTCTCTCTCTCTCTCTCTCTCTCTCTCTCTCTCTCTCTCTTCACCTCCCCCTCTCACTGTAGTGCCAGTTGTACAGGCCTGTAGAAGACTATTGGTCGTCATGGGGATATTGATACACATTCTCTCTCACTCCCCTCCCCCTTCTCTCAGCAATGTGTCATAAATCCACAGCTATTATAAAACAATGGATCTCTTCAAATTACAACCGCACCATACCTGGAAATGAAGAGTGCGAATTGGGAAATGTACCTCGGCTTGATATAGACATAATCTGTAACGAGGCCAAGCGATTTACAAGAAGCAATTGTAGAACCAAATTGGAAGCAGAACATCCAGAGTGACGATACATATGACCTACTCCATCGGAAAGAACAACTAACAATCTTTAGAGCCCGTACATGACACACAGATTTCACGTGGAGCTGATAAAACGACAGCTAGACATTTTTGTTGAAGTGTCCGACATATGCAGAACAGAAAACTATTTTGATCTACACCCTCTCCATTTGAAGACAAACTTTATGAGATGTCAGAAGGCTCAAGGTGACTGCTGCTTTCTTTGGATGAATTCATGCCCTCTGAAGAAGAATGCAGAAAATTCACTGGGCGGCTGAACTGAGCAATCTGGCCATTTGGAGAGCAGTTAAGTCACAAAGACAGCATATCACAAACATCAAAAAGAGGCAGTCATCGTTTTTTGGCCGAATTTTGAGAAGACAAAAACTGGAACATGTTGTGACAACCAGAAAGATTTGCGGAAAGAGATTTAGAGGAAGACAAGTGAAAAAATACCCGGTACAGTCTTTTGTCATGGCAGGGAGGGGAGTCAACACACTAATTGATCCATGCCGCCGGAGACCGCAAATTTTTTGGAGAATCATGATCGTCCAGCCAGCCGGTAAGACACTAGATGATGTTGATGTCTGAAAGTGTACGAAGAAACAGCGGATGATTCTCTTCCATATGAAGTATTGCTGCCACTATCACAGAAGTTAACAGTCAAATAGCAACACTGTTGTGTTGTTGGCTATCTCATATCTCACAGAGAAATCTGGATCAATCTAATGGTGGGGGGGGGGGGGGGGGGGAGAGAAACCACGGAAGCAGCAAGCAGACCACAACGAATTGCTAGCTGAATTACTGGTAGGATTCACAGACCCATGGTAGCATAAAACACGGTGCGAGACGCACAAGCTTAAGAGTTGAGTTGAGTCAAGAACCGACATCATTGCACTCAGGGCATTCACATAAGCGCCCAGTCCTCATCTTCAACAGCCAGCGAAGAGTTCCAATAATAATGCTGCCCATTGCAATCTGATTATATGTCCGTCTGGCTTTACGACTATCGACCAGACTCCATGACCACCCCTTGCTGCCGCATTCTCTCTAAACAACAGCTTATCTATTCTTCTGCATTATTCACAAGCTCCCAAAGGGCCCTTCGCGACACCTGACTTATCATGCATGAAATCACCCTTTAATGATGCAGCACCAGCCAATCTTAACAGATTCAGTGCCAGACAAAAAGGTTTGGACCGAACAAAAATGGATGGCGGAAATGGGAAGTCTCACGGTTATAACCTACCAGGAGAACTTTTAATCAGATAGCGGTCGGAACGATTAGTAGTATGACTCTTCGCTGGCTGTTGAACGAGGGGACTGAGCACGTATGGGAATGTCCTGAGTACAGTGATGTCGGTTCTTAACTCAACTCAACTCAACGGTTATGACTTTAATATTGTTAATATTGTAGCAGTATTATACATTAAAATGTGTTGCTCAGAGAAGACTGTTGTATATAAGCCATTGGCAGATGCGGAAAGTCGCTTCAGACGATTAATTATTCCATGGCACTTCATCAGTTAACCAAACAAATGCACCGATCTAACTGCGACGGCGGAATTCGCGTCTCGTTATCCAGCGCTTCTCACTGCTCACGGCAGTACTTTTAACTTTTTAAGCACTTGATTTCCTGCTCTATTTTCTCGTTACCCAGTTTTTTTTTAAAAGTTGTGCTCTCTCTCTCTCTCTCTCTCTCTCTCTCTCTCTCTCTCTCTCTCTCTCTCTCTCTCTCTCTCTCTCTCTCTCTCTCCCCCCCCCCCCCCCCAATTTCACTGCAGCGTTCCCCCTCTGCATTGCTACAATCAACATTCCGTTACATCAGCGGATCTCATGCTATGCGGAGCACCACTCTGGGCCACTTTACAATCGTGTAGTTGTAAATAGAGACGCTGTGGCGTTGTGGATAGTGCGCTTGCCTGAAAGACAGTGGTACGCGTTCAATTCCCAGCAGAGGCAGAACTATTTTGTTCGACCAATGGCGTTGACCTGGGTTCATAAAATGGATAACCAGACAATTTTCTGAATTTTTGTTTTAGAATGTGTCTTGGAATGAAGGGCGACGAAGAAGATAAGGCGACACGTAAATGTCTCTTCTCTTATTTTCCACTGTATCCCCCATTCCTCAACCAACTCTCGCCAAGCCGTCCTATCATCTGCTATCTCTTTCAACCCCCCCCCCCCCCCCAATGTCCTCCCAATATTATTCGTCACTGTTACGGATTCTCTTCTCCTTGCTTTAGATCTCCCTTTATTACGTAGACCCTATGGATTATAGACATGTGACTGTTTACTTATACTGTCATCGGGTTCCGTTGCCCGGCTACTGAGTTAGTGCGTGGAGCGACACTGTGAGTTGTGGATTTCATGTGCAATGCTTTTACATTTGTCCGCGATTGTTTGTATTGTGAATTGCATGTTCAGAAAAATGGCGGCCGGCCGGTTGCTGAACTGCTGATTTTGCCTTATACATTGATATGTGTGCAACTACTGCTTTTCTGGTGACTGCCGCTCCCAGTTGGCATTCTGGCAGCGACCTTATACAAGTATGCCTGTGCGTGCTGTTGGTTTGTGGGAACTGCTGTCTGTTCCACTTTTCACATTTGTTTTTTTTTTACATTAAGCTCCTACCTAGATTTATTGAATTTCAAGTCCCACCCTCAGTTGCCTTGACAGGTTCAGACCAAATGCGGCCATATACGTCCCGGCGTTCATGGCTCTCCATAGATCTCGGTCTTTGGTTTTCTGGATCAACTCTACTGCTGATATTCCTCCATGCCACCGTCTCAATCCATCCAGCATAATTTCTCTTGGTCTGCCTCTGCCTCTCTTCCCCTCGATCTTTCCAGTTGTTACGATGTTCTACAATGCCTCTCTTCTCATCACGTGACCGAAGAAAGATGTTTGTCTCTGTCTTATTGTTGTATATAATGTTCTAGTTTCATTAGCCTGTTTAAGGCAGTCGTCGTTAGTTACTCTGGCAGTCCAAGGAATTCGCAACATTCGTCTCAGGAACCACATCTCTGTTGCTTCTAATTTCTTCTTAATTTGTTCATTTACATTCTAAGATTCACTGCCATACAGCAAAACTGGTTCTACATAGCATTTCAGCACTCTCTTTCTTACATTCAGTGATAGTGACTTATTGCATAAGATACTCTTCATTTTCTGAAATGCGGCTTTTGCCTGCCCTATTCTGCTCCTAATCTCCGTTGTACATCTTCCATCTGATGTTATAAATGCCCCTAGGTATCTAAAATTATCCACTTGGTTAAGGATTTTCCCTTCTATGTCTATGTCACATGAATTTAGTGTTTAATAATTAGTGTTGTTGTCAGTGCGAAAACTAATCAGCAGCAACAGGATGGCGTCGTAGCACGGTTTATAATCTTTATGTTATTTTTTTCTGCTTTATTGTCATAGAAGGTTTTAAGAGTATTATTATCTCTGTGCACTTACATAGCAACTGTAACCCATTCTGAAACATCCAAACATACATATGTCTGCAAACCGACAGATAATAATCAGCATATTCACACCAACCCTATGCTACCAATCTCAGACGTGGACATTATCCATTTCACACTTACGCAAACTCAACACCTGTGAGATGAGATACCTGAGGAGAGCTGCCAACTTAACAATCCAAGACCGAGTAAGAAATGCTGTTATCAGACAGACATTGGGATCAACACCTTGTGCCACATTTATCGAAAGACAGAAGATCAAATGGTTTGGCCATCTCGTTAGAATGCAACGCCATCAATTACTAGCACTGGCTCTACATCAAAGATCATCTTCCGCGAAAGCAAGAGGACGCCCGAGAAGAAAATGGATTGACGACATCAAAGACATTGTACAATCACACGGAATGACACTATTCGCTGCCATTCATCGGGCGCTGGAGCGCCAATTTCTCCCCACGACGATTGACGATAAAAGTGGAAGATGATGATGATTATCTCTGTGTTGGGAGCTGTGGTGGCGCAGTGGCTAGCACACTTGCCTGCCGACCCGCTGGTCATGAGTTCGAATCCCCATCGAGTGCCAATCCCTCCACGATTGCCAGGCGGTACAAGCTTATTTCTCGCTAAAAAAGCTAGTATGGAAGCGGTTGTCTTAACCTTGCCGTGTACATACTCGGCGCCAGGTGTGGTTGGCTGTAAGTGCTTCAAACGGCCAGCCTTTCCCCTAACCTGTCTCTGGCACATGGTCCCACCTCCGCCGCCCAGGGACACCGCGCGTAGGAAGTACTTCTGCTCCTTCGGAGCACCCATTTGGCGCAGATATTGTGATCAAACTGAGCTGATAAAGCGCACCTCCCGTGGCGTTGGCAGGTCTGGGGGTTTCATGGAGAGATTTAATAGTTAATGGCACTAATGCTTCTGCCACAAGCGCTGCACCCGCCCGCACTGTTCTGCCGACGGGAAATGAACTTTGCAGGCGAACACTTGTACCAGGCTGGCAGACGACGTTTACGGCGCGTGTTATTTTACCCATTTGAACTGCCACAAGCCGCTGACCCCGTTAGATTTAAGTTAGTTGGTTAGTCTTGGTGGTTTTTTGTTGTTGTTAGTCTTGGTGGTTTTTTTTTTTTTTTTGGGGGTGGGGGGCGCTCGCTGGCTTTGAACTCTAGCGTAGTCAATAGATGCTACTTGCAGTAGCACTGGGCTGAATTGTGCGTGTGTGCACTGAGACGGTGGCATGGAGGGATATTATCAACAGAGTTATCCAGAACACCAAAGACCGAGATCTTGGAGAGACTCGAACGTCTACGCCTGCTGTCAGGGCACTATCTGAAACTCGATGAAGTACGAACCGCATGATCGCGTGTTAACTGGCTAATGAATAAAGAATGATCAGTAACTCACCAGCATTTTGCGAATCACTCTGTCCTCCTGTGTTTGTACAGCAGATAATTAATGAGGTCACGCACGTCTATAACACTTTAGGTGGTCGTACAGTTCCCAACCGAACAGATGCTGAAGTCATTACGACGGCACGCCATCATCATCATCATCATTATCATCATCATCATCATCATCATCATCATCGTCTCGTCGTGTGCCTTGAGAGCTGGCATGGGACTCCCGATTCTCTGTAGCTCCTGGCTCTTACTACTTCCATTTTCTAATACCCTCTGTTCTGTGCTGTCACTTCCACGTCGTAATCACATGCCTTGTCAGCGGGCATGGAAGACCACGCCTCTCCTCAACCCTCTTTCTCTAGTGTTGTGTACCAGTATCAAGTACAATCTTTCCATTTCTTCTTCTTCTTCTTCTTCTTCTTCTTCTTCTTCTTCTTCTTCTTCTTCTTCTTCTTCTTCTTCTTCTTCTTCTTCTTCTTCTTCTTCTTCTTCTTCTTCTCCTCCCCCGTCCTCATTCTTTCTCTTCTCCTCCTCTTTCATTATAGGACCACGCCTCCCCTGAGCTCCCGCTCTCTAGCGGTGTTTATCAAGTACTATCTTTCCATGTCTTCATCTTCGCCATTACCACCAAATCTATAGCAGCAGGCACGGGCGACCATACTTCATCAGAGCTCCCGTTATCTAGTAGTGTGTATCAGAGTACTATCTTTCCATATCATCATTATCATGTGCCTTGTCAGCATCAAGTACTATCTTTTCTCGTCTTCATCATCACCATTTTCATCATTATCATAATCAAATACGTTGCTAGCTGGCATGGGCGATTTTGCTCTTCTCTAGCAGTGTATTAGCTCCGTGGCGAAGGGATTATGGACGCGTTCAAAACACATCTGCGGGCGATTTGGCAGCAGACCGTGTTGCGTTGGTTTTTTAAATTAAATATTATGGGTGCCGGTTATTCAGAAAACATTGTCAAACTACTGAATGTAAACTTGCCAAGATATCACAAACAGAAAAAAAAAGAAAAAAAAAATGCTCGGGTCGACTGCGACGTCCTGTAAAGGATAGGTAACTAACTTTAACTAAGAAGTAGTGTGAATCAAATACTATCTTTCCACTCCATCATATCATCATCATCATCATATACATCGTCATCATCAAGTGCATTGTCGGCTGGGATGGGCGACCAAGCTTTTTCACAGCTCACGTTCTCTAGCGGCATGCAACGAGTGCTATCTTTCCATGCCATCATCATCATCGTCATTAGGTGCTTTTTCAGCAGGGATGGGCGACCTTCACAACTTACGTTTTCTAGCAGCATGTATCAAGTGCTATATCTCCATGCCATCATCATCATCATCATTATCATCATCATCATCATCATCATCATCATCATCATCATCATCATCAGGTGCCTTGCTAGCTAGCACGGGTGATCATGCCTATCAATTATTCACTCTTTAGCAAGTTACAGTAAAGGACATGCCTTGGACATGTATTGGGTTTATGGTGCCAGACTCATATTTGTTTAGACCAGTGGGCACTGAAGAGGGATGTGGTCATTATCACACCAGCCGCTTTTACCTCCCAGGACATTTCCATGTACTCATTTTAGGCTGGACCCACCTGAGGAGTCCAGGTCATTTTAGGCTGGACCCACCTGGGGAGTCCAGGTCATTTTAGGCTGGGTCCACCTGGGGAGGCCAGGTCAACTCTGCCACTATTCTCTCTTCCTCTCCCTCTCACCATTCTCTCACTCTCACTCCTCACTATATCTTCTCACCTCATATTTATTCATTACTCTGTCTCCTTTTTTTTTTGTCACTGTATTTCAGCCTCAGCTTCTGTCCTCACTCAAATTTCTCCATTACTCTGTTTTTTCTGTCTCACCCCCTGTCTCTCTCATCAATTCAAATGTCTCCATTATTCTGTGCCACCTTGCTCACTTTGTCTTTCTGCCGCCTCACTGTCATTTTCCTCACTCTGTCTTTCTGTATCACTCTCTACTCTATTGTTCTACCTGCTATATTTCACTCTCTCAGTCTCCTCACTTCACAACTCTCCCACATTCTATCTGTCACTCTTACTCACTCTCTCTGTCTCTGTCTCTGTGTCTCTCTCTGTCTCTGTCTCTGTCTGTCTGTCTGTCTCTCTCTCTCTCTCTCTCTCTCTCTCTCTCTCTCTCTCTCTCTCTCTCTCTCTCTCTGTGTGTCTCTCCCTCACTCTGTCTCTCTCTCTCTCACTCTCTTTTATCTGCACATCCTATCTCTCCACATCACACCCAATTTCTTTTCACTTTTCTGTCTATCTACTCAGTTTCTCCACTTTCCTTCACTCACATCTGTCTTCCTCATGCTCTTTTCTGTGTCTCCTCACAACCATATTTCCTGTGTCTCTCACACCCGTTTGCCCCAGCACAAGGGAATACAATCTGAATGAAACATGAAAGACAAACAAATGCCATCTGTT